>VZRI01012847.1:70740-87589 GCA_013397515.1 Upupa epops
TGTGGCTCTGCACTGGACTCTCTCAAGCAGCAATGTGTTCTTCTGGCACTAAGGGGCCCAGAACTGGTCACACTATTCCAGATGAGGTCTCACCAGGGCATTGTAGAGGGGGAGGAGAACCTCTCTCAAGCTTCTAACTCGCCCCTTCTAATCCACCCCAAGGCTGCCATTGGCCTTCTTGGCCACCAGAGCCCATTGCTGGCTCCTGGCCATCCTGCTGGCCACCAGCCCCCCCAGGTCCCTTTCTCCTACACTGCTCTCCAACAGGTCAGTCCCCAACCTGTACTGGTACCCCTTGCAGGAGTCCACAAGAATCGCAGCCCTTTGTGTTCTGACCAAAGGCTCCTCCAGAACTCCTCCAGTACCATCGAGAAGCCCAGGCTCTCAGATCTAGGGCCAAGAAGCAATTCAGAGCTGGGCTTCAGCCTGTTCTGTGTCTTGGGATTGAGCTGCTGCCTTTGATGCTCCAGGACCCTTCTGATCCAGAGGTGGGAAAATTCTCCAACACCCTAATAAAGCTTCGCTTCCTCATTCAGCCCTCAAGCTTTTTGCCAAAACGACTCTGTGGCTCCCTAAATGCATCTTCTCCCCTCCATCAGCACAAACCTCACGTTCCACGCTCTGCTATGTCTGCGTCCCCATGCCCTTCTGGCATCCGACCCCAGCTGCTGCAACAGCCAGGAACATTTCCTCTTGTTCCCCGTGTAACAGGGATTTCAAAGCTGCTCCTGATCCACCCCTCCAGAGCGGTCAGGAAACTCTTTGTTAGCAGAAAGAGGCAGCTCGGTGCTGGGAGAGAAAGCAAAGGTGAGCAACACAATGCAGAAAGATCACGCAACCAGTCAGTGCCCCATTTCCTACTGGGACTGAGCAGCCTGAAAACCCCCAGAGGACAAGCAGCAGGTGAAAGAGGACATGGGGTCCTGCCAACGCTCAGCTGCTCCTGCACTACAGGGAGAGCTGCCAGCCAGGGACATGGTCACACGTGCAGTCATGCCACACAGATCGCTCTGAGATGTTCTGGAAACAGCTGGTCCCCTCTGGAGAAGAGGGACAAACAATCGTGTCCCTCTCTGCGGGTCCACGGTGAGGAGCAATGGGAGATGCCCCTGGCAAGCTGAAGAAATGCAAGAGATGAGAAACACGCTGGCTGGGCCTCTTTCTCCTTGAGCAGCTCTTCACCTCCACCAGACTGAAAGCTCCACTGCATTAAGTGGTCGTGCTAACTGCATTTAGAAGAGCTGGCAAGTCCTGGAAGATGAGAGAACTCAGCTGAGTCCTGGCATTTGTCCCACTACAACAGAAGACGGAGGTCCAGGTTTGTCACCAGCACAGTAACACTCTCACAGCCTGCAAACCCTGAAGTGCCAGCTATCACCCTCCCAGCTGTACAGCAGGACGAGGGACACTGCTCTGTGACCTTAACACGCTGAAAATGCCTCGTGCAACCTCTCCATGAGCTGGGGTGTGTGGATGAGCTGCAGCACTGACATCTTCAGGTGTCCAGGGGAAGGGAGTTGCATGAAGAGCAGCTGCATCCCTGAGATTTTACTTTAATCTGACAGGTAATTACCACAGATCCTCACTCCTATCCACCAACCCTAGAGACAGGAGCCAGGGGAAGGAATGAAGCAGTCAGGAACAGCTCACACTCAGCTAAGCAGTGAAAAGATGGCCTGAAAGCTGCTGGCTCAATGGCTGTGGCCCAAGGACTATTCCTGGCGGAGACCGCAAAGCACCAACCTGAAAAGCATCCGAACTTTGCCTCCGGCAGCGAGTGGCTCTGGCAAAAGCTGGTGGGAAAACAATGACCTCCTGTGCCACCCTGTGCAAGCCAGAAGCACGCAGGACTCAAAGAATGAAAGCAAGAAGGGAAAATAAAGCTGTGGGTCTTAAGGGGCATCACATCGAGTCCTCATTATCCTCTGTTCATCCTCAAAGTGAGATGGTTTCCAGGTTTAGAGTCCCAACTGAATCCTTTCAAATCCCTCCCTGGGTGTTTGGAATAAAGCAAGAGATGGTTTTTTCCCCACACAAATCTGTTGTTGTTGTTGTTGAAGAGAAGCCAAAACGTGCAGCAACGGCCAAACACAAGAGACAAGGTGTTCACAGAGCCTTTGTAAAGCACACAAGTCCCTCTGGGAGAAGAGGGAACAGCTCGAGACTTAACCTAGCTGTATAGAAGATTAGCAGTCCATTCTAGAAAGGGGGCTGCTCTGCAATGTTTGTCTTTGTCCTTTATGAGTTTATATCTCAAATTAGCTCTAATTCGTCTCAAATCAGCTTTAATACACAGCAGGAGGCTGATTTTAAGAGGAGCACAGCCAGGCCAATCATCTGCCCATACAAACACGCAACACCAGGTCTTCAAGCCCCAGCTGGATGGAGAATACAGCTCATGGAATGGCCTGTGTGGGCTGAGCTCACTTAGAGCAGCAAGACTCAGCCTGGCAGCCCTCAGCATTTCCTTGACCAAGCACCAGGACTCCCTTATTTTTACAACAGTAGGTCCTCACAATGTCTTAGCTGTCAGAACAGAGCTGCCCTTCCTCCGTGTACATTCTGTCCAGGAACGTCTCGATCTCTCCTTTAGAAAAGTGAAGATTACCAGGAAACAGAACAATCGCAACCCGGACCCTCGTCCGCCCCACCCAACCGCGTTGAATTGTTCCACTTACCCTCTGCCCTCTGTATTTTCCTGAAAGGCAGCTAAGCAAAGAGCTCAGCTTTTCTGGATGCTCACTCACCTTTTGTTTTCCTATCGACCGCCACCGGCTTTTTAGTTTCTGCTGTAAGCAACAGCTCGTAAGGGTGTTCCTCTTCCTCAGCTCCACTTCCCCTGCTCTTTCCTCGCCCAACGGAGGCCTAATGAGAAACAGCATCATGTAGAGCTCCACAAAGCCACGCTTTTATCCCGGCCATAAAGCACAAGGCCTCTTTATGCCACGGTTTCAGCAAGGAATTGGCAGAGGCAACACCTTTGCTGGAGAGTGTGATTCTCCCTCAAAATAACCCAGCCAACCCCCCCTTTATTTTTCTTATACTGAAGGTCGCTGACAGCTTTCTAGCACCGACCGACTGATTCGCTGCACAAGGTCTGCAGACAGCTGGAGTTGGGGAGGGTGGGGGGGGGGTGAAAAAAGAGCTGAGATGGTTATTCCTGTTCATCCCAACTCAGACTCCGCTGGTGCAATTGGAATTTGCAGAGTCATTCACTATTTAGCTGCTGGTCCGATGAGGACAGGGCTGAAAAAGCCAGTAGAAGCCCAAATCTCTGCCACCTTCTCTGAATTGTCAGCCGAGGCATCTCTGACCTCAGGATAGCTGTGCACTCAGGAGCCAAGAGCCCTCAGGCAACACTGTCTAAACTCAGTTTAACCCCAGGACGTGCAGCAGCGACTGGGCTCATTTAAATCCCCAAATCTCTGATGAGAGCTGGTTCCTAGTATTGGCAGACCCTCCCGCAAGCTGCTCTGGAAAGCTCCCAGGAAAACCCCCATCCATGTGCAGGGAGCGGTCTGGCTGCAGGAGCCAAATGACTCCTGCTGCACTCTCACACATGTTGGTCTCCCTCTATGCCAAGGATGACATGAATTTGAGAGCAGTGAGTGCCATCCCGGTGCTAACTGGGCTAAACTAAGCTTCAAGGCACCCTGCCGGCATGGTCAGCTGCTTTCCAGCACCATCTCCTGGCCAGACTCTGGCAGGTGGATGTGCCAGGAGCTGTGTGCGCACAGCCAACTACTGTGGGGTCAAACCCAAGCAAGTGATCCCTAACCCTGCTGCCAAGACAAGGAAGAAGAAATCTGGGCAAAACATCCCAAGGAGGAGTCTTGTACTGCTCATGGACTGCTGGAACTGCCATGAGTGGTTCCAGCAACACCCCAAAGTGAAAGCATCAGAGCTGCTTCAAGGGTAAGTAGGTACATACCCGACTGCAAGCTAGCCAGGACCTCTGGAAGCTTAGGGAGTTCTGGAGAGACAGCAGCACAGGCAGGATTCCTGCATCTGTGTCCTGTTTCTGCGTAAACCCGGCTGGCTTTTAAATCAGCTTCCATCAATGGGAGGAAATGGGCCATGTCCGGCACGCTAAGTATTTATTCTACCTGCTTGGAGCAGGAGCTGGCAGGCAGAGCGGCTCCTTTTCAGGTGAAGGAGCTGCTAATGAGCAAATTAATGTGAAAAACAAAGCACCAACAAACCCTTCAGAGCAGATGGTGGCACAAAACCATCAGATCCTAACAGTAGGTAACAGGTTCTCACCAGAGATCTTGGAAAACAACTCACAGCAGCAGCCTGTTGTACCAGTTACAGCCTGGACCACAAGCCAGGCTCCAGGACATCCCCTTAAGACTCTTGCAGGTGATGGCTACCAGATTTGTCCTCATTCAAACACTGAATGCACCCCTAGCATCTCACAGTTCCCAGCTTTGCCCTTGTCAACCTTTGAGGATGCATTCATGGCCCTCGTGATCCTTTCTGCTCTCCATCTCTCACCCTTGCAAGCTTTAGGAGTTCCACTTCCAACTCCCTCCAAATGAAGAGCTCTGCTTGCTGAGGAACAGTGCCTGCTCTGTAGGATCTGCAAGCAGGAGTAACAGAAGCTATTGCTTCCACTTATTTATGCGTGCAGCACCTGTAAATATTCCCTATCAGCAAGTGAGAGAGAGATGAGCTGTGTGTGAGCTTGTTCTTTAAAGTGTACTGAATGCCCAGCAGAGTACTTGCAAAGACTTTTGAGACGGTAACTCATCTCTCTTCTCCCTCCTTCCTCCCTGCAGAACAAACTGCTGGAATAATCCCGGCGCCTCATCCTTTGTCCTCACTTCCTTTTCAGAGATGAGTAGTAAACAAATGAAACTCAAGTTGGATTTGATGAGACGCAGGCTCTTGTTCCGCCTCAGACCCAGAAGGTTTGTGCAGATAGCGAAAGGAGGCACCGCAAGCACCTCTGAACAATCAGCTCTGCTGTCTGTTTTTCCACGATGAAAGTGAAAAGTTCCTTGTTTGTGCCCATCTGCTTTGACTGATAGCTCCACCTTGGCAGTGGAATAAAACAAAGCCCCTACTTTTGAAACTGGAGTTTGGCCCACCCCCAGCTCTGGGGATGACTAACTGCCCTGGCTCTGCTGAGAGAGCAGGGCTGGAGGACAGCAGCTCAGGACGCTGCTCTGAGACGCTGACAGAGTTCCCTAAGGGTATTCCTGTTCATGCCTGCCCAACCCAGAGCCAACATGCGCCGAGATGACAAATGCTGTGCAAAGGCAGAAAAGCAGAGAATCTCAGCAGCAGCAGCGAGTAAAGAAAAAGAATCAGCCCTCAAACTGCCTGAGGTCCATCCCCAGGGTCATCTCCAGATGGAAACAGCCTCTAAGTTCTGGGACTGGAGCTGGTTGCAGAGCAGCTCACCCCAGCAAGTCACTGCGTACCAGTCTATCTGCCAGCAAGATTTCCATCGATGGATCATGTTTCCAAAGCTGTTATGGCCAGAGAACACAGCAGATGTTTTACAGCGATATATGGGAAGATAACTCAGCAGCAGCCGTTGGTGCACATTTCCCACCCTCATGTTTATCACCCTGAATGAGTTGTGGTTTCCAATTCTGCTGTGACCTGCTGCCCAGCCCTCCCCTGCCCAGAGCTGGCTATGGGACAGGTAATCACACTGAAAAACAATTTGAACAGCACTGCAGAGATCAGCCTGCAACTCCATCTTCCAATTCTACTGTTATGGACTGCTTGGAGCTTCTCTCTTCTATGCAAAGTGACTTCTAATCGAGCAGATCGTGTCTCATGTTGGTTTGACACACTTCAGCAAACAGATCCCACTTTACACCTTGTAGGAACGTCAAGAGGTCACCACGTTCAGAGCAGAGTGCCTGGTGGACTAGAGGCTGCTCCAACGGCCAGCACATTCTCCAGCTGTTTTACACAGAGGGAAATCCACAGGACTTGGGTTGGCTTTGCAGATCTGCCTGGGTGTCAGCTGAAGCTGCCAAGACACGTGGATGGGTCTCCCAGAGAGCCCTGATGTCTGAGCCTGCTCACAGGCAGGTGAATACAAATGAGTGGTAGGAAGGCCAGGAGCAGACCTGGAGAACTTTAGTTTCATGGAAAAGCAACTCACATGCACTGGCCTCTGCAGAAGACAACGTTCACATAGCCTCATCTGAATTCAAGTCCCTGATCCCTGTTCATGTCAGCAGGACCCACAAGCCCACACATCTCCTCCACAGCTGGAAGCATAGAGGATGCTGGAATTAAAGTCCTTTGGGCTTCAGTCTCTAGCAAAGATGGGATCATACAAGTGGGCAACAGTCCACATCCCAACGTGATTCAGAAAAATCTCATCCTAAGGGAATTCTCAGCCAAGAATAGGAAAGTAAGGCTGAAGGTCAACAGAGAGGTGCCCTGGAAGAACCACACAAAGGAAGTTCCCATGACAAGTGACAGCAGCAATGCTGGAATCAAAGAAAACATCACATCCACAACCCAACTCGCAAGGAGGTAATGCAGCTGGCTCCTCCCAATATTAAATCTGATATTTAAACCTATAAAAGACCCCAGATCAAGTCCCATGTACCTCACAAGCAGCACCATGGCCTATCTTCTTCTCCACATGCTGCTCCTCCTCTTCATCAGGCGGTGGCTTGGCAGGCGGCGGTGGACGCTCTCTCTAGAATTTAGAAGGTCACTGTCAACTGTGTTGTGTTAAAAGCACATCCATCCCCTTCTGCTTCCCCCAACACTGTGTCCCCACAGCACGGTGAGGGCCTTTTCAAATTCATCTGGGGGAGAAGTTCAATCCTAACAGCACAGAGCTGGCCTGCTGCCTTTCCTTCTCCTCCTCTTCCTCCTCTCCAGCCCAACACCTCCTGGGGCAGAGTGCCCTTCCTGCAGAGCCGCTGTGCTGCAAAGCCCTGTGATGTTCTGCTATGGCCATCACACACCACCCACCTCTGCTCTGCAGTGGCAACACTGCCCGAGGCCAGCTCCTCAGCACCAGCCCTGCTTTCAGGAGATTAAAGCTGCTGGGGTGGAAGGTGCTGCGTGCGCAGGTTTATTGCTTCATTACTTAAACCAGTTCATTCAGCCCCAGCCTGACAGCGTGAATGGCAGAGCACCTCACAGCGAAGGTCAGTAAGAACCCAAGCAAACAGGAAGGACATCACTTGTGTCCTAGCGAAACAGCAACGGGAATAAGCAATCCCACCGTTTACAGTGGGGAACCCTAAAGAGATCAGAGCCAAAGCTGCTCTGCACTCCCCAAACACCCTGTGGGCACTCGCAGCCGCCTCCCAGCCTCATGCAGAGCAGAGCACATCTCGAGGTCATCTCCTGCCCTGCAACAGCTCCATCTCATGGCAAAGGGAAAGATGGCAGAGGTGAACCTTCACTCCAAAACATTCAAACCAGTTCCCAGAGCACTTCCTTCTCCCTTTTCACAGCAGTTCAGCCTCTCACCTTTCTCACCTGTGACAGACCCGAGCTTATCTCATGCGGGCACCTCAACACAGGATAGCCACCAAGACTTAGTCAGTCACAGACCAGTGCCTCTTGGACTGCAGACCCTACAAGGATCTGACTGAAACGTGGGTCTCCTAAAGCCTTTGTCTCACTTGCACTCTATTTGCTAACAGCACAAAGGAGGTTCCTCTTCGCAGAGAGAGCAGGAATGGTTACAGTACCACCAGCAGTTTCATTGTTCTCTGCTGCTTTGTGCCTTTAGCCCAGCAATAAACCCACGGGGCAGGGTTTGGAAAACCTGAAGCTGACCCAGCACACTGCAGGGCTGTCACCCCATCTGCCCCACAGCAGCAGTGCTGCTGCCCATCCTAACCGGGCAGCAGATGCAGTTAACAGAAGGTGAGGAGACAACCACTTTACAGCCAACACCAAGCTTGTGACTGCCTCCTAAAGCCTGGAGTACCCTCTACAGATTTCTACTAGAAATGCACAAAACCAAAGCGTTTCTGCTGCCAACTCAATTCCAAGGGGACAGTCTTCAAAATACTTCCTTGAGACTGCTCTCTGGGCAGAGCAGAGAGCAAAAGGGATGAGATGCTCAGTGGCACCCAATGCTCGGACAAGGGGCACCGGGTGTCAGCTGGAACAGAGGAGGTTCCACATCAAGAGGAGAAGAAACTTCTTCCCGGTGAGGGTGCCAGAGCCCTGAAAGGGGCTGCCCAGGAGGGTTGTGGAGTCTTCTTCTCTGGAGGTGTTTCAAACCCCTCTGGACTGTTCCTGTGCCTCTGGATCTAGGGGCTCCTGCTGTGGCAGGGGGATTGGACTGGATGATCTTTCGAGGTCCCTTCCAATCCTTAACTGCCTGTGATTCTGTGATACTCCCCACTCCAGTTTCCAAAGCTTTCTTCCAGACAGGGCATTAAACCCTCCAGCTAAGTGCAGTGTCCTCACAAACCAAAAGTCACAGGCACCAGTGTTCAACTGCCAGAAAACAGGACACAGCAGCAGGTGAGAATCAGGCACTGAGAGGTGGCTGCTCAGGGGTAATAAGGGAGGTTATGGGAAGAGGCCAAGGGAAAGGAGAGGGAGCTGCCTGCTCTAATTGATGCCAGGGATAGGTTTAAACCCTTCCTCAAGCTGAGGGGCTGGCAGCCTGCTGAAGGCAGAGGTAAGACACCTATCACCTTCCTAAGGCAAGCAGAGACAAGCACACGTAGCTACATACAGGCCTGACTCCCGCTGCTTTGAGACCGGTGGGTTCCGCTTCCCTGTTCACAGACTCTCGATCTGAAGATCTCCCACTGGCGAGGCTGTCCAGGCTGTGGCAGGATGTTGCATTGTACAAGGCTTCGTAGGGGCTCTCCTCTTCTGGATGCACATCGAAATCGATGATCAGCTCAGTCACTGCCTTCTCCACATCCCCTGTGAGAGGAAGAGAGAGCCAAGTCCCTCACTCAGGGCTCTCAGAAGATCACAGCACATGATGGAAGGAGAGCTGGGCAGAACCTACCCTGAGATACCCGGCCCAGGGGATCGGGGGCTGGAACAAGCGGTGCCTGGACGGTCTTCTCTGCAGCTTTGGCACTTTTCTTCCCAATGGTGTAATCTGCAGTGAGGGGGAGTGACAGGGTCAGCGTACGAGCTGCAGGTTCACGGCCACTTCAGCACATAGCACTCCCTCCCTCAGGCATGGAAGGCTGACTCCCAGCTATTAAGTCTCAAAAAACCCCCAAGTACATTATTAAAACTTGCAGCTCAGATCCCCAAACAGAGGCAGGAGGCTGCTCTCATCAAATGAGCGAGGTGAAGGATGGCTCTTTGAACTTTCACAGAGCCTTTAACGGCAGAGCTGCACAACTCCTCTGTGGACTCCACAACACGGAGCTCATTTCTTCGTGTTGTAGACACAGCTTCACTGTGAAACAGAGTCTTCTGGAGAAGTGAGAGAGAAACCAATCCTAGCTGGGGTCCCCTATCACAGACACAGCCAGAAACATCATGTTCACATGAATCTAGTCAGGCAGGAGCATCTCCCACTGCTAGCTCGTGTGCAGGGGGACACTAAAAGCAGTTACCTGCAAGAACTTCAGCTTTAAAGCCCAGCTTTGTCTTCAACCCCTGAACAGAGATAACAGCTACCAGCCTCAGAGGCGAAGCTCAGTTAAGAGTCTGCAGAATGCTGTAAAGCTGCAAAGCTGTGAAAACCTAGGCAGGAGTAACTCACACCCTAGGCAGGAGTAACTCACACCCTAGGCAGGAGTAACTCACACCCTAGGCAGGTGTAACTCACACCCTAGGCAGGTGTAACTCACACCCTAGGCAGGAGTAACTCTCACCTTAAGCAGGAGTAACTCTCACCCTAGGAATAACTCACAACAACCTTCCTTCCCCCCTCAGCTGAGAGGAAATCCAGACACTGTAATTACAAGGTGTAAATTTAGCCGAGATGCCACATTTCATTCCCTATCTTGGACAGGCACAAGGGGCTCAGATCCTCTATCAACCACAGCTAATCAAGGCCTTTTCTGCAAATCTCATCTGCAAAACCCACGCTCTGGCTCCACAATGAAGCGAGGAAGGAGCAGGATGGAAGATCCGTGGATGACTGTTTGCCTACAGAGAGCCATAAAGGACAGTTAATCTGAAACATCTCTAAAGCTATCACTTTGCACCCCGCAAGCAGATTTAGGCTCTCCTTAATTTTAATTAACTTCTCAAGTGAGTTAGACAAAGCTCAATTAAGCCCTTGTAAGCTGTAAAAGTCACTCCACGCTCCTTCAGCAAAGGAGCTCATCTCCCCTAGATACCCCTCTGCAAGCCTTTGCTCTGGAGACAGTTACCCTGAGCATTTAAGCATCGTGGGTATGGTGGCACGGGGCTGACGGCTGCACCCGATCATCTTGGGGGTCTCTTCCAATCGTAGTGACCCAATTCTTCCTTCCTACATCTGTAAAATCTCACTGAGGGACCTGACCTAAAGCTGCTTCACTTTCAGCACTGTCACAGGGTGTGCTGGGTTGGAAGGGACCTCCAAAGGGCATCCAGTCCAACTCCCTGACACCAAGCAGGGCCAGCACTCCCCACACCAGGTTGCCCAGAGCCCCAGCCAGCCTGACCCTGAATGGCTCCCAGGACGGAGCCTCCACCCTCTCTCTGGGCAGACTGATTCAGGGGTCCCCCAGCCTCAGATTCCAGACCTTTCTCCTCCTGTCCAGCCTCACTCTGCCCTTTTCCAGCTTCCAACCAGGACCCCTCATTCTATCTTTCCCTGCCCTTGGGAACAGCCTTCCCCAGCCTTCTGAGAAGCCCTTTGCAGGCACTGGAAGGTCGCTCTAAGTTTCCAGGATTAGAGACCAAAATCCTGTCCTTGCATGGACACAACCAACAGCACAAACTGCTCCCTCCTGCCCAGACGGAGCTGCCCCGCTTACCTTCGATCAGAGCCGCTATGTGTTGGCTTTTCTGAGAAGGAAGTTCCCTCACGATATCCAGAGCTGTCAGGCCCCTGTTGTCCTTTATGTTGACATCAATACCTGTGGCAAGAGGTGCAGCGAAGGCAAGAGCAAGAATATTTTCTAACTATGTGCAAACTCCTGTCTCGCATCAAGACAGCTCTTCCATTCGCAGTCATCACCGGGGGGGAGCTAAAACATGCTCTAGAGAGGCAGCCCTAAAGCCAAACACCGCGAGAGACCTCTCTCTGAGCACCCTGGATGGCTGGTGGGAGAAACATGCTGTCACTGTAAAAAGGGGTTCCTCGAGTTCTGGGTGAAGGGATCATCACGTTACTGCTTCGGAGGGGGATCAGTCTCTCACCTGCAGCCAGCAATATTTGTACCACATCTGTCTTGCCAAACAAAGCAGCTTCGTGCAAAGCACTGCCTTTTTCAGTCTGCAAATTAAATGGAGAAATAGCATGAAGCTGGGCCATGGGGATGGAGGCAGAAGGTTACAGAAGCAATAAATAACACGGCCTCGCGTACAGAGTGTGGGGCAGCGGGCTGTATGGCTGAGGACAGGCTGCCAACGTTATCACAGCGCTGGGCATTTGGAATGGAAGATGAGGATGGTCTCTTCAGAGAGACATGCGAGCTCAGGGTAGAGATCAGGAAAGGCCTTGCTACAGCTTAGCAAGAGCTCATGTCCTGGAAAAGAGAGACAAGGCCACCGCCACGTACAAACTACTGCTCTGGAAACGGCACGTTCACAGGTGGCTTGAGAGGAAGAGACACAGTTTGCCTCCACTGCTTCAAGAGCTCAGAGCATTGCGGGGCAGAACAGCTTAGGTGAAAGGGCTTTTCTCCCTCGCCAAGTGTCTGGGGCTCTTTGTCCAACCAGCAAGCAGGCTTGAAGCATGCACAGCGCCAGAGTCCCTCCGAACAGCAGCTCAGAGCAACCCTGAGCTGAACAAACAGCCCAGAGGAAAACAAAGCTATGGCTCGTCTTTCATCGACAGTCCCTCCAGGAGGAGGGTTAGGCAGAGCTCTCCATGCCATGGCTACAGGAGTTCTCCATCTCAGAGCAGCCCCTCGCACGCGGACATGCAGATACCTGGTAGTTGCTGTCCATGCCAGCATCCAGGAGGACGTGGACTACAGTTTTGTGACCGTTGCGTGCCGCCAAGTGCAGGGGAGTGTGTTTCTTTGTGTTGCAGCTCAGCAGGTTGGGGTGAGCGTTCAAGAGCATCTTCACGACTTCCAGCCTCCCGTAGAGCGCGGCCAGGTCCAGAGGGGTCTCGAACTTGTTATTGCGCATGGTGGGGTCGGTCAGCTCCTCCAGAAGCACTTTCACCACCTCAGTGTGGCCATACTGCGCGGCGCAGTGCAGCGCCGTCTCATTGTCGTTGTTCTGGGGAGGGGGGACAAACACCAGCAGGTCAGAATGGGGCAGCGCAGAGCCGCTCGCTCCGTGCGCCTCGCTCAAACCATTGAAGTTTAAATGCAAAACCCAGACCAAAAGGAAAAATAAAGCAGTTGGGAAGCAGAGAGCCCAGTTTGAAACAGAGCCTGGAGCAATGTTCTCACCACTGTTCACTGGGCACGGACACCCCCGTGGGAATTCATCACCCAACCCACCCAGTAAAAGCTCTGTGCCATTTGGAACAACCAGTTTGGCTGATATGGGAAACGTGTTCTATGGGAAACAGGGCCTCTGTATGGCATCACCTGCTTTCAGAGCTCTGAGGTCAAGATCGAGGGACCACGCTGAGGTTTAAGGGGCTGTAGAGCTGTCTCTGGGTTCCCGTTAACTCCGCTAGCACTGGGGGAAGGCAGTCTGTTATTCACCGGCAGCATCTCGCACAACCAAACGGCTGCGATACTCTGCAGGCAAAACTGCAGCCTGAAATCTGTCTGCTGGAGCTTAACTGTCATCATTTTAGATTTAAACTTCAATTGTTTCAAATCCTGATCAGAACAGCCATTCCACCTTCGCAATTCTGCAAGCCGGCCCATTAGAGGGAGGGGGAGCAGGGGGTTACAGGCAGTTTGTGAATCCCAAAGCAGTGCAATTAGATCACTCCAGTAAGAGGTCGAGGGAGGGAGAAGGCAGCCAAGCGACAAGAGATCATCTCCACAGCACAAGGCAGACCCCAGGAACTCATGCAGCAGGTTAGCAACCAGCAATGCCAAGCACTGGAGCACAAGCAACCTCCCCCAGCTTGCTTGCAGGTGCGAAACAGGAACGTTGCCAGGTTTAAAAGAGCCTTTTCTTCAGTGAAATCCACCTCGGGTTTCTCATTTGACTGCTGGTTGTTGGACACAGAGGGCTTTGGCTTTGAGGGCTTTAAGAACAAAGAATTATCAAAGAGTTTAACCCAGGACAATTTGACCTCAAACCATTCTGCCCCTCCAGCTGCAGCTGAAAAAGCCACGGTTCAATTCATCATCTGAAGAACAGTTCCCACTGACATGAAGAGCACATCCTGGTCTGGATGGGGTCAGCAGTGCTACTTTAGAAACAGCATCTGATCAAAAATAGCTTCCTTTTGGCTTTGTAGGAGCAGTCAGTGCTTCAGTCAGGCTGCAGAACTTGATCTGCTGGCCAAGCTCTTTAATCCTATCAACGCATTCGGTCACTCTCTGGACTGCAGGGGTGGTCCATGCAACCCCTCTCCCTTGTTTCTATCTGCTGTTTGCATCGTTTTTCAGCCCTGTGGGAGGCGTGAGGGGAGCGAGCAGCTCTGGAGAGGCTCTCAGCAGCTGGGGGAACAGGCAGCAGCAGGCACATGCAGAGCAATGGGTTTGGGAAGGGACAGAGCACAGAAGCAGTGTTAGCACCCAAGGTCAAAGTTAAACGACAGGATGTGCAGGAGTGGCAGAGGCAGCCATGGGGAAAGGAGGCACAAACGAGTGGACAGAAGTTACTGGAGAATAAAGAAGTCTGCACATAAAATAAACACAGGGAGTGAGGAGGGGAACAGAGGACTACAGAGATCACCTCTCCATCAGCTTAGGCTGGACTCAAGGCATTCATCAGGTGGGTAAACCGTATTATTGTTGTTTGACAGAGAAGGGAAGCAGGGTCTGAGAGAGCCCACACAGCCCTCAGCCTGCCCACAGCTCGAGGGAGGCAGAAAGAAGAGATAACCCCAACCCCTCTGGAGCAGTGAGTTTCTGACAAAGAGCCATGGGGGTACTCAGGGCTCACGCTGGTCCTGGCTACCAGCGACTGCCACTGCAAGGACTGTCCCTGCTCTCATCCCTCCCTGGCACAGAGGCTGTATTTCTCAAGGATGTTTTAGAACTGCAAACATCTGCCTGGCAGCTCAGAAACAGGAACATAATTTCATTTAAGACTGGGAAAGGCTGTTCCCAAGGGCAGGGAACGATAGGATGAGGGGTCCTGGTTTGTAGCTGGAAAAGGGCAGAGTGAGGCTGGACAGGAGGAGAAAGGTCTGGAATCTGAGGCTGGGGGATCCCTGGACCAGGCTGCCCAGAGAGGGGGTGGAGGACCCATCCCTGGAGCCATTCAAGCTCAGGCTGGCTGGGGCTCTGGGCACCCTGGTCTGGTGACTGCTGGCCCTGCTGGGTGCAGGGTTGTTGGACTGGATGCCCTTTGGAGTTGCCTTCCAACTCAGCGCACTCAATGGTTCTGTGAGGCTTCCCCCACCTTCACTGCAATTTAGCTTTCACTAAGCAGGTCAGAGCTCTGACACTCAGGGTGAAACCCCCAGACTTCCCTCCTGTGATCAAATTCAGCAGGCGACAAAACCCTGCTGAACCACTACAGCACAGAGTGGGCATCGGAAACTCCCCGCTGCTGCCTAAAGCCTTCACTGTCTCCACTTGGGGAGAGTTTTGAGCAGCCAAAAATCCTAGAGCTGTTCCAGGCAAGGGTTTCTTTTTGTTTCCCTTCCCCACACCACCTCTCCCAGCAGAAACCAGAGCAGAGAGTGCTCACACAACCCTATTGACTGGAGATGGAAAGAGAAAATTCCTTCCCAGCAACCAGGGGGCTTCAGATTTCAGAACTTCTTAGAAAAACAGTCGGCAGAGCCCAGGGGCTGCATTCCTGCAGGAATCCCAGCGTCCCCCCAGTTCACAGCTGGGAGGGAGAGGCTGTGCTCTTAGCAAGCCTTCCCCTACAGATCCCAAATGGGCAACAGCAGCAGAAAAGCCTGTGCTTTCATCTAGCTCCATCAAGCTCTGGTTACTGGCTATTGGACAGCGGAGCCTTTCTGCTCCTCATCAGATGCTGGAGAACCTACAGCCCCTTAAGGTTTGTGTCTGCACCCTCTGTTCCTAACAAACCATCAAGTGCAGAAGGGAAGTCTTAAATAAGGGAGGTTTCCCACTTTCTAGCCAGAGATGATTTGAACAGTGGAATCAACTCCTAGGGGAGGCAACTGAGCTGCCCTTCTCTGGGGTTTCTGAGAGGCTGCTACTCAAACACTGGTCAGGAATGGTTTAGGCAGACCTGGTCCTTCCTCAGGGCTGGGGGAAGAACCAACATGACCCGTTATTTCTATGCTATTTCTAAGATTCCTTTGTAGGATTTGCCAGTGTGTGCCTGGCCCTACTAAAAAACCCGTGTTGCTGCTCCAGTGCCACAGCTGAGCCTAAAGCACAGGGCACGGTGCCCTGCTGGCAGGTGCCTCACAAAGTTTCAGCTAAAGGCAGGTCAAAACAAAGAGAAAAACCCATGCAGCAACAATCCAGACTTCACCAGGAGGTGCCACCCAAGAATCATCACAACCTGGGGCACGGAGCAGGGCACAAGGGTTGACTGGAGCTGCCTGGTCAGTTGTACTCCTTCCCAATTTCCCCTGGTTCCCACACAGCACTGCCAGGAGCAGAGTAAGGAAGAACAAGCCTCCTTGCTTCCTGCAGGAGCCCAAGCACATTTCAGAAATGAAAAGATCCCTGTATGTCCAACCAGCCTTTGGGAGAGCTCTGAGGGTGGGTTCAGTGCCCATTTGCAGACTCCAGATGGTAAAGTTCCCCTTTCCTCAGCAGCCTGTTTTGATTTATAGAGCTTCAACCCAACCTGCCCGATCCGTTTGCTTCTGATTTGAACAAAAGACCAAGGCAGTTTGTGCAGAACACAAACCTGAGCTTCCTTCATAGAAATTAAATGACACCCAAGCTGGGTCAATCTGCTGGAGGGGAGGAAGATGCTGCAGAGAGATCTGGACGGGCTGGGTCAAGGGGCAGAGGCCAATGGGATGAGGTTGAACAGGGCCAAGGGCAGGGTCCTGCGCTTTGAGCACAAGAACCCCCTGCAGCTACAGACTACAGAGGGGTGGCTGGGGAGCAGCCTGGCAGAGAGGGACCTGGCAGCACTGGGTGACAGCCAACTGAACAGGAGCCAGCAGGGTGCCCAGGTGGCCCAGAAGGCAAATGGCATCCTGGCTTGGATCAGCACTAGTGTGGCCAGCAGGACTAGGGACATCATTCCCCGCCTCGACTGGGCACTGGGGAGGCCTCCCCTTGAGTCCTGGGGACAGTGCTGGGGGGCCCCCCTGCAATAAAGAGATTGAGGAGCTAGAGCGGGTGCAGAGGAGCAACGAGGCTGGGGATGGGACTGAAGAGAGGCTGATGAGGAGAGGCTGANAGGACAGCCTGGACGTGGCACTTAGTGCCCTGGTGTGGCCGCTGGGGTGATGTCAGGTCACAGGCTGGCCTTGATGATCTTAGCGGGCTTTTCCAACCTCAGTAATTCTGTGACTCTGTAAACAGCCAAATCCCAGGTAGCAGGAGGTACCGAAGCAAAGCTGCTGCCTCATCTTTTTGCTTCTGTTTGTTTTTCAAGTCCTTCACGGTGTGATGTTTGAAAGGAAGGAGCACAAAAAGAAGCTGTTAACTGTATTTCTTTAACTTCTAGGAGAGCAAGACACTTCTGCTTTTCAGATCTCTCCCTCAACAGGACATTCAATTGTAGT
>VZRI01012848.1:0-47701 GCA_013397515.1 Upupa epops
GCCTGTGGGGAAACACGAGAACGAAGATGGACTGTTATTACCGTCTCTGCTAACGCACGGATGGAGCAGGTCAGGCCGAGGAGCCAAGAGCTGAGGAGGTCTGCCCCTGAAGGGTCTCCCGGACTGGCCGCCCCGCCTGTCACTGCGGCTGACGGCCACGAGATGGCGGCAGAGCGCAGCCGTAGGTGCTGCCGCTGCCCGGGCGGCGGCCGAGGCGGGCGTGCAGCGAGCCCTGTGGCGCTGCTGCCAGAACCCCGCGACTGCTCCTCCGTGGCCGGGTCGGGCGGCCCCGCCTGGTTCCGGGACTGTGCTGGTGCCCTCGGCCAACCTCGTGCTTCGTGCCTGCGGAGCACGGGGCGGCTTCTATAGGGGTCTGCTGCTGGACCAAGCCCTCGCCCCTTCCCCCAGCGCCGGGGAGGCGTCACGGAGCCGGGCCGGGCCGGTCCTGACAGGCACCGTGTATAGGCCAGCCTAGAGCCTGATTGCAGCCGCTCCTCCTCGCTAGGAAGCCCGGAGCTGCGACGTGTTGCTCGTCCCCAGCCGCATCGTTGTAGCGAGCACAGAGCCAGTCCCCTCTACCCTGCCGGGCTGTACCCCGGGGCAGCTGTCAGCTGAGCAGGTGCTGCGGAGGCTGGGCAGGCCCCGGCACTGGCCCGCTTCGTGCTGCCCACCCAGCTGTTGGTAGCCAGCTTTACAGTGACAGGACCAGCGCAGCTGCTCTGCTCAGTCTCCTTCGAAATAAGAGTCTGGACTTAGAGATACGTGAGAAGCATCCTGGTGAGTCTCCTCTTGCTCACAGAGAGCACTCAGTCTTTGAAGGGCCTGGCTCTAGTCCCCATGAGTTGTCTCAGTGACTGTTCTACTTTGGTGGTGCCTGCTCTTCCTTTTTCGCTTCTCTGCATCTTGGACTGTCGGGAGATGCATCGCTGCCACTGACAGAAAATGTTATTGCTTCTCAAAATGTTATTGCTCCTCAAGTTTTGTAACCAGCAGGAGCAGGGAGGTGACCATTCCCCTCTACTTTGGTAGCTTTGGTGAGGCCAGACCCTGAGTCCTGCATCCAGCTTGGGGCGCCTCACTACAAGAGGGATATTGAACTGCTGGAAAGGGTACAGAGGTGGCTACCGAGCTAGAAAAGGATTTGGAAGAAGTGTTGTATGAGGAATGGCTGAGGGATCTGGGGATGTTTATCCTGCAGAAGAGGAGAATGAGCGGAGACTTTACTGCTGTCCACAACTACTTNCTACTTGAAAAGGGCTTATAAAGAGGCAGAGGTTGGTCTGTTCTCCCTATTGGACAGTGATAGGACAGAGGGGAAATGGTCTGAAGCTGTGCCAGAGGAGGTTCAGGTTGGCTGTCAGGAGGGATTTCTTTACTGAAAGGGTTGTCAGGCATTGGAACAGCCTGCCCAGGGGGCAAGTTGAGTTTCCATCCCTGGAGGTGNAGGTGTTTAAGAGAAGGGTAAATTTTGTGTTGGGGGACAGGGTTTAGTGGAGCTGATAGAGCTAGGAAAAGATTGGACTTGATGATCTTAAAGGTCTCTTCCAGCTGAAGATGTTCTATGATTCTGTGAAGCTGAAGAAAATTTATGGTGAATGGGAAAATTTGCCTGGACTCTGAGAATTGGGAACTTCAAAGTTTTATGAGGATCAAGACTGAAGTCAGATGACTGCTGTAATTTGAGAGAGAAGCAGAAAATGTCATAATAGACGTTCAAGACTTTTAAAATCTCAGTTAAATGTAAGAGCAGTGTGACAACACTCAATATGCCTGTGTCTATGTCTTGTGTGTGGGTTTTCTCCAATGTGTGGTGGGGGCAGTGAATGACAATGTCTTGGTGCCTTTCTTCTCCAGATTGAGTCAGTTGTTCCATTGCCTGCAGATTCGTAAGTGGTTTTGCTAAACCCTCCCTTTGTGTCTGACGCTTTAGATGGGAACTCCTGGATGAAATACAGTCAGGGTCTCAGATCCATGCCATTGGTGGTGACCCAGATAGGGTACATGGAGATTCAGACAGGGATCCACAGCACAGTACTACTGCTACAACACAACACAACACCTCCTTAGGACACATGTGCAGTATCTCTGCTGCAAGTCACAGTCAGTTGCATGTATCAGTTAACACATAGAGTTCTGGCTCCCACCTTCTTCCGTAAGTATTCTTAAACCTATGTGGTCACCACTGGTATTTGGAAGGAGGGAATCTTATCAAAAACAGGGACACTGCTTAAAGGTAAAGGGCTACGTATTTTTAGCATTCTCCATTACACTGAAGCAGAAGCATAGCTGAATAATGGATCATGCTGGAGAAATGTATGATTAAAGCAATACAGGAGGTTAACAGCAAGCTGCCAGTTTTGTTACCTAATTTATACTCCTATTAGTTTTCATTTTGTTTATTTTCTTCAGTGACTCAGATTTTTATCTTCATGAGAAAATCACGGAATCACAGAGTTGTTGAGGCTGGAAAAGATCTCTGAGATCATCCAGCCCAGCCTTGGACCTAACATCACCACATCAGCTGGACCATGGCATTAAGTGCCACATCGATTCTGTCCTTAAACACTTCCAGGGATGGGGACTCTGCCCCCTTCCTAGGCAGTCCGTTTCATTGTCTGATCACCCTTTATGTGAGGAAAAGCTTCCTAACATCCAATCTAACCCTCCCCTGGTGCTGCTTCAGATCCTGCCCTCTTGTCCTGTCAATACAGTCTTCTGTAACTGAGAACTGTACTGCTAGGGAAAAGAAAGAGAATCCAATTGAATCTCAGAAGGAAAAAAAGAAGGAATCCCATGGAGCAAATAACATATCTGAAATGCACTTTGCTGCATGGTCTGGCACTTTATTTATCAACACACAGGGCATTGTGGCTTTTCGAAAAGCACCTTCTGAGAACAGTTTCACTAAGCAAGGCTAAAGAGACCGTGAGGTACAGAGTTAAACAGGAAACACAGGCAACAATTTAATAAGCTGAATGGGATTTGGTATTTATAATACTACTGTATACACCACTTCCTGTGCTTATTTCGGGGTCAGTTACACAGCTGTGAAGTAGAAGCAACGTCTGCTTTGCACGCACTGGATATTCAGACAGTAATGCTTTTTAAAATGATGGAGCAGAAGTAACACAACCTCCTTTCCCCTTGGTAAAACAATTCAGCTCATACCAATCAACACTTTATCCTCAGCCACTCTCAAGAATGACAAGATCCCAGTGTCTGAAAAAAACTGCATCATGTTGGCAACACCCAGAGCTCTTCACTGTCTGCCTCACTGACAATTTAATTTTCCATCAGTCTCTCATCACTTCATGTGAAAAAGGAGATAAAAGAAAAATGAACACTTTGAAGAGGTTTACATCAGTCAGAGACATGAAACCTTCTCTGCTTATGAAGGCTACTTGTGCAGACAGTGGCATAAAAGTATCACTGGGAAATACTACTGACTGACTGACAAGGTTTCTTACTGCCACAACAGATTTTAAGTGGTGCCACATCCAGTTGGTGTCTGGTGACCAGTGGTGTCCCCCAGGGATCAGTGCTGGGCCCAGTTCTATTCAGCATCTTTGTTGATGATCTGGATGTGGGGATAGAATCTGCCCTTAGTAAATTCATGAATGACACCAAGTTGGGTGGGAGTGTAGATCTGCTGGAGGGGAGGAAGATGCTCCCATCCCTGGAGGTGTTGAAGGACAGCCTGGCTGTAGCACTTAATGCCATGGTCTAGCCGATGTGGTGATGTCAGGTCCTAGGCTGGGCTGGATGAGCTCAGAGGTCTTTTCCAGTCTCAGTAATTCTGTGAACATTAAAGCTCTCTGGAAACTATTTATTCCTGATTTTTCATCTATTTTAAGGCATGACTGTGACTGGATTGTGTTTATTGGAAATACAGATGTGGTGTGCTTGCACTGTGAGTCCTGTGAAACCACAACTTCACATGATGCCAGCAAGGGCAGATGCACTGCAGTGGTTCTGGACACACAGTAAAGAAACTAAATGTCTGATGTGCAGTGCAATAAAAGTTAGATTTTGGGTGACTTGCTCATATTCTCAATTCTTTATGATTGAGAGTGCTGTGCCATTCGTGGCATCTACTTCCCTGCTTCCATCCAACTTCTCTGCTTGAGTTAAGCTACACACAACTCTGCATTGCTGGCAGGTGATGCATTGTGCTGTATAGGATCAGGTGACTGGGTGCTATCTACTTAAAAAAAATAGAAGGCTTTCAGCTTGGTCGTTAATGTTTCAAGGTAAACATTGACCTTACAGTATGATATGATACTTTGGTTTTTTACCTTTGTACCTTCTATAAAGAGAGTGGCCAAGAGTAAAGCACACTTCCGCTGACCAGGTTGCGTGGCAGAGCATAAGGAAAGAGACTATGTCTTCCCAAACAACCCAACAGGAAAGTCAGACATCTCCACCAAAGCAAATTGGATGGGTAAGCTGGGTTTTCCCCTTTTATTGTGATGCTGTTGATGGTGAATAACTGGAATTTTCCATTGGTCACTCTTACTGTAGAGAGAATCAGCTGTCTGTTACTCTGAGCAAGTAACAGGCAGAGAGAGTTGTTTTTCCTCATGCATTACATTCAGAGGCCTGGGTGGTTTTGAGTCTTAGGATAGTGGGCTCTGATTTCTGCTATGCTGGTTAAACTAGTTATGAACTGGCAGAGCCCTAGTGGCCAAGTACTAGTTCAGTGTAACTCATCTTCAGATTGTGCGTGCTTGCGTGTGTATGCATTCAGAAGGGAACAGGACTGCACAAGAACATTCCCCCAAGCTGTACAGCAGCTGTGCATTCTCCTCTGCTGGAGAGGTCCCACAGGGGTTTAGATTTTACTGTTTCATGCTATAAGCATATAGTTAACCACAGGGAATTCATGTGTGGCATAAGCTTCTTGCTAACCAGTCACTGCCAAAGAGCAGCAAAAGGGGGCTGATCTGCAAAGAAAGGTACCTGCAAGCCATGAGTGACAGCAAGGTGGGAAGGAGGTTGTGATCTCAGGGACAAAAACACAGTCCCACAGTACCCCAAAAAGAGAAGCAGTGCAGATTGATCCAATGATGTTAACCAGGGCAAGCAAGCAGTTGATCTTCCAGGCGAGACCATAGGAATAAGACAAATCTGATGGTAAGCAGGTCAGCTTGGCAAAGCAAAGTAGAGATCATGGTGTTAAAAGGCCAGGTACAGGCAATAGAGTTAAGGTGAAGGCCTGAGTTTGAATGCAGCTCCTGAGTCAAGGGGCAGAGGCCATGGGCAAAGCTTCTAGCAGCTCTTTCTCCAAGAGTGGCTGTTTTCACAGCAGTCTAATAAAGTGTTACACAACTGTGCCATATTGCAGCCGACTTTGAGCCCAAGCAAATAAATACTTGGCAGAGTATGTATTGGGGCAGAAAGGTTGCAAAACGTGTTGGTGCCTGTAGGGCCCTGACACTCATTTGCTTACCTTTTGCTCAGCCCTTATGGATTTTATCATATTTGATGTGACCTTGCTGTGAAATCAGATTGGAGTGGTTCTTTAGGGTCTGGAGAGGAGTCAGTTCCCTGTAGTTTACACAGGCAGCACCACCACTGGCTTAGTGGGGGCAGTGCTTGAGGAAGAACCGAGACATTAAATTAGCTAAAACATGAAATGCATGGCTGCAGCCAGCATTTCATTATTAGGGTTGCAGATTCACGGGTCTGTTGGGCATAAAATGAGGTAGAATCCTCTAATAGACTGATGTGCTCTTTTTCCCAAGTCATCACGTGTTCTATGAAGCCTGGTTTTGCTTCCAAGAATGTGGTTGTGCTTTTACAGAAAAATGTTAACATTTCAATTAGTTTAAACTTAATGATGACTCCTCCTTTCCCGCAGCTTTTACTGCTGAGCTCAGCATCCCATGGGATGTACATCCCTTTGGTCATTTGCAATCAGCTGGCCCATGCTCCCCCTCAAATTCTACCCAGCCTACTCACCAGTGTGAGAAACAGAAAAGGCCTTGATTCAGAGTGGGCACTGCTCTGAAATAACTCAGACATCCCTGAATTATCCACACTGCACCATACCAGCTACTACAGAGAAATTAACCATTTCCCAGCCACAGCCAGTACACCAGTATGTTTCATGTTGCCTGATAGTGATGCTACCAGTACTAATGCTGATGACTTGGTCATCTCTTAAAAGAAAGAGAAGTGTTCTACTTGTATCCACATGTCCTTACCCTGGATAGTATGATGCAGGAGAGAATGCCATCACTTTTTTGTCACAATCAAAATGGAAAACAAAAACAATAGAGCTACCATTAACCTGACCAGTAGGTTGAGGGAGGTGATCCTCCTCCTCTACTCTGCTCTTGTTGAACCCCATCTGCAGTACTGTGTCCAGTTCCAGAGCTCCCAGCACAGGAAGGAGACTGAACTGTTGGAATGTGTCCACAGGAGGGCCATGAGGATGAGTGGAGGTCTGGAGCACTTCTCCTATGGGGACAGGCTGAGAGAGTTGGGGCTGTTCAGCCTGTAGAAGAGGAGTCTCCAGGGAGATCTTAGAGTGGCCTTCTGGTACTTGAAGGGGGCTACAGAAAAGCTGGGGAGGGGCTGTTTCCAAGGGCTTGGAGTGGTATGAACAGGGGGAATGGTTTCAAGCTGAGAGAGGGGATGTTTAGATTGGAAGTTAGGAGGAATTTATTCACAATGACAGTGCTGATACACTGGAACAGGTTGCCCAGGGAGGTTGTGGCTGCCCCCTCCTTGGAAGTGTTGAAGGTCAGATTGGCTGGGGCCTTGAGCAGCCTGGTCTAGTGGGAGGTGTCCCTGCTGATGGCAGGGGGGTTGGAACTAGATGATCTTTGAGGTCCCTGCCAACCTGAACCATTCTATGAATCTGTGAATTAGCTGCTGTTGGCAGCTAATTGCAAGGGTGAGGCTAAGTGGGGTTGAATTTGGTTCATGCTGTGAATGTGTTTGAACTGACCAGAAAGAAAGTCAGGCTAGTGAAGGGAATCTGAGAGCATTGGTGTTGACCCTCTCCTGAATACTTGCAAAGTCTGCTCTTATAGGGCAGTTCTAGAAACTGCCACTGTGCCTCTATTTCCTGTCATTGCTTTCCCATGATGTAGCTCATGGCTAACAGAAATAAACCATGATACTTCTTGGGTAACCAGCTGCTGACCTATTTTAGGAAAGAACAGCTCAACAGGATGAGTGGTTTTAACTTAAAGTCTGTGTAGTTTTTCCTGTCTGTATTAGGGTATCGAGTGTTTCATCACACCACCACTAGCAGAACAGAGTCTGCTTGTTTGGTTAAGTTTTCTATTTTTACTTGCTTCTAACATTTTTCCAAATGACTTTTTCTTGCCTATGAGATCTCATAGCTAACTCGGGTTTATCCTTTCAGCCAATGCTCTTTTGTCCCATCTCACAAATTCACGGTGATAAAGAAATTGCAAGAATCCGTGAAGAATGTAAAAAGGAAAGTTTCTGGTACAGAGGTGAGTGATCCCAAGGGGTTCTTTTCATGCTGGGAGTTCTTTCCTGATGCACAAAACTGGCTGCAAAGTGCTGTGGCTTTTATTGTAGTACCTCGGGGTTTGTTGCAGTGTTATTGTGGGTTTCCTCAGTCACTGTATTTTAAGTTTATGCGATCACAGGGTTAATTTAATTATTTGCATCATTATTGCAGGTAAAGGTGGTTGAACTAAGCTGTTGTTTAATATGAACTTTAGCAGTCACAGAGCTGGTTCTGTTCTTGAAGGCCATTATTAAAACAGTCTTAGGAATGGTTTAGTTTATTGCATACTTATTCTTGCCTTTGAATGAAAGACAAGCACACCCGTGTGTCTTGGGTTTGTGAAATTCTTCATAGGTTAGGACATCTGAAATATTACTTACTCAGTGTTTTAGTGCTTTTTCATCAGGACTTAGGGCTGGGCTGGCCACTAGATGAATGACAGATGCTCTCTATTAACCTCTCTCCCTTCCTAAAGGGGAAAAAAAGGGGGAATAAAGGAGAGAGACTTACATATTGCAAAAGAAAACTACTTCAGTGAAAATAATAGTAATTAAATTAAATATATACAAATATGCAAAAACATGGTATTGCGTCCAGTGCCTCCACATGCTCCTGTTGGCAGTTGCACCAGCTCACCTCTGATACTGTGGGTCAGGCACTTGGGAAATTGCAGACTGGATTCAGTGGCAAACAGGAACCAAGTGTGGAAGATGGATTCTGGAACTGGATTCAGGAATGTCAGATTGGGATCAAAGGCAGAACGGACAGAATCTGCCTTGGACGCCAGATGCTAAAGAGAGATTGACCCTGTGATCCCTCAGCCTTATACCTCATATGGCATCTATGATGTGGGATGGCATGGCATGGGATGGCATGGGATGGCATGGGATGGGATGGCATGGAATGGCATGGAATGGAATGGAATGGAATGGAATGGAATGGAATGGAATGGAATGGAATGCCCCCTTGGTCAATGTAGGATCACCTCTCCTGTCTGCACTTCCCTGCAGGTGCAGCTTCTCATTTTCTGCACCCCTAGCATGGCACACAGGATTGAGCAGTGACCTTGGTTTCTTTAGGAGCAAGTTCAGGCAGAAGCCTTTCTGCATCTGAATCCTTGGCAGTACCTGTGAGCACCAAGCACTGTCTGCACAAAGGTGCTGTTAACTTCAGCAGGAGCAGGTAGTTAGAAGAGACTGAGCTGAGAAGTAAAAACACTGAACAGTATTAGTTCTGTTAGTTCTGTTCTAGCTCAAATGAGAGCACACGTAAATCCACCAAGAGAGTTTGTTTCTAAACCACACATTTTCTGAAAACAGAAGATTGAAAAGGGTTTCAGCACTTATTGGAGCTGCTGTTGTTACTACTGCTGCAGTATGAAGCAGAGATACTCAGATTGTGTAAGCTATTGTTTAATAAACATATATAATACATTAGCTCCAGCCTGCCTGGTGCCTGGCACTGTGTGAACACATCCCTGCTTTGAGGAGGCAGTAGTGTGAAGTGAGTAGATGTGATACACAGTAGACTGAGTTGAGTTTGCTTCTAAACATAGGAAACATTTAACGCATAAAAGAGTGACAAATAGGTGTTTAACAAATAGGTAACACATTTGGACTGATCCCTGATATTCTCCTCTTCCTTTTTACAGCTCTTCCTTTGTCTCTTGGAAGCATGCTCATCACTCAGGGGCTAGTCTCAAAAGGTAAATATAAACATGATGGCCCTAAGCTATGAAGCTGAGACTCAGATTACTACTGAAATGCAAGTTGCCCTGAAGTCTGGCTTTTTTTTTTCAAGATCAGTATTCTTCTGACTCATCACCAGCATTGTTGTAGTGATCATTGTGTTTGCATTGTCACGGTCATACTTCTGAAAGAAAGAGAACTGAAAAGAGAATCCACAAAGGCTGGTGGCTAGATTCTGTCACCGTGATCACACGTATTGGAGTAGAGTCTTCACAGGGCTGCTTGTAGGGCAGAGCATTGTCCAGCCTGAGCAGGAGCATCAGAGTCTGGTACTGCAGCTCTTGGTGTGGGTTTAGTTGAAAGGTGCTGGCCATGTTTTTACAGTGGTCGTTTACTGATGTGAATACAGCTGAGGTGCAGAGGGACAAGGAATGCTGTCAAAGTGAGGAGATGGGGAGTTTTATACAGAGATGGCTTGTGAACTGCAGGCTAATGTGAAAGAATTGTATCTGTTTCTGTGGGGAATGAGCCTGGTTCTACACACTACCTCCTTCTGGGTGTCTTGACTAATAATAAGGGTGAAGAGTGAAGGGCGTCTATCCTGACTTAGAGTAGAAAACCTAAATGCTGCACTATGCCGCAGAAGGCTGACATGCATTCCCTGCTGACGTGGCCTGTCTGGACTTCAGTAAAGCCTTTGATACTGTTCCCCACAGCATCCTCCTTCAGAAACTTATAGCACAAGGCTTGGATAACTACAGTGTGTGCTGCATAAAAGACTGGCTGGGTGGCCAGGCCCCCAGTGGCAGTGAATGGAGTTAAATCTGGCTGCACTCAGGTCATGAGTGGTGTCCCTTAGGGATCAGTACTGGGCCCATTCTCTTCCATATCTTTAGTAATGATCTGAATGAGGGGATTGAGTGCATCCTCAGTGGTGTGACCATCTGCTGGAGTGGAGGCAGGATCTACAGAGGCATCTGGACAGGCTGGATGGGTGGGCCAAGGTTAATTGCATAAGGCTCAACAAGGCCAAGTGTCATACCAACCCCGTGGTAGGCTACACACTTGGGGATGTATGGTTGGAAAGTTGCAAGTCAGCAAAAGGCCTGGGGATATTGGTTGGTAGTCCATGAAATATGAGCTAGCATGGTGTCTAGGTAGCCAAGAAGGCCAATGGCATTCAGGCCTGCATCAAGTAGTGTGGCCAGCAGAAGTATCCAGGTGATGGTGCCCCCGTACTCAGCACTGGTGAGGCCTCACCTTGAGAACTGGGGTTAGTTCTAGGCTCCTCACTACAAGCAGGATGCTGAAGTGCTGGAACATGACCACAGAGAAGTGCTGAAGCACGGTATGGACCTGCTTCTCTCAGCACAACGAGCTGGGCACTGAGTAAGAGTTTTGAAGTTGCTCTTTGCAGGCTAGGTTTGTGCTGATACATAAGGCACCATGTCCTGCCAGTGCCTCAGCAGTGCTAGCACTGCAGGTGGCAGCAGTGGCAGCCATGCTGCTTTCCTGTTGAGTTAGACTGTAAATCCCTGCCTAAACTGAGACCTGCAAAGTCCAGGTTTTTCTCTTCCTGTGCCTCTATCTGACCCAGAGCAGCTGCACCAAGAACTAGTGAGATGGAAGGTGCTCTGTAGTGCCTAAATCTGAGTTGGTGGGCTTTCTCACCTTCAGAAATGCAAAAGCTCATAGGAAAAATACTGTCTTGGTTTTGAGTGCTGGTGATTCTTGGAGCGAATAAATAAGCTTTCTGACTGTTTCCTTTTATTGTAGGCATTCTCACAGCAAACCCAAGATTTGGTGCTTTACCCAAGATGGCATGTAAGTTGTACTCAACTCGAAGGTGAAAGTAAAGGTTATTTACAGGCAATATGCAGGCCTTGGATACAGCTCTCTGAAAGTCTTCACAAACTCTTGCTTTTCTAGAATTTCTGTGATGTTACCAGAGCAACTTTGAGAAAACAGAATTCTAATTAAAAATAATTGTATGAAACAAAGGTCTTTAAATGTAGACATTTTCAGTAGTGTCTTACAAATTCTTCATGTTGCCTCTCAGATAGATGAAATCTCTCCTTTATTCTATAAATAAGGCTCACCAGCTCTGCTTAGCAGATGACACAGCTTATAGTATCATGGAATCACAGAATGTTAGGGTTTGGAAGAGACCTCGGAAGATCATCCAGTCCAATCCCCCTGTCAGAGCAGGATCTCCTAGATCCAGTCGCATAGGAACGGTCCGGGTGGGTTTTAAACATCTCCACATGAGACTCCACATGAGCCTCCACAACCCCCCTGGACAGTCTCTTGCAGGGTTCTGTCACCTTCACCATGAAGAAGTTTCTTCTAATCTTTATGTGGAACCTAGGAGGTTCCAGCTGACACCTGGTTCCCCTTGTCCTATGATTGGATGGCACTGAGCAGAGCCTGGGTCCTTCCTCCTTTCCATATTGATCAACATTAATGGGGTCACCCCTCGGTCTCCTTTATTAAAGAGAACCAGCTCCCTCAGCCTTTCCTCACAGGGGAGATGTTCCCCTGCCTTAATCATCACCGCACTGCATTCCTTTTCATTAGGGCATTTGATTGGTTTTAACTTGTCTTAATTCATGACCGTGTGTAAAGAGAACAACTAAAAGCACAGGAACTGTACAGTACAGTGAGCTGGCTCTTCATTGCAAGAAACTAAACTGATTCCCTCTTCAGCAGAAGTTAAACTGAAATTTGAGAGTATTGAAGAAGTGTATTTTATTGTAACTCTGTCAAGAGTGAAAGCCCTAGTGTGATAGTATGGCAGGCAGATAGGGCTTTATAGGAGATCAGGAAAGAAAGAGCATGTTAAAATTACCATCATTAGTATTCGATGCAATGCGTGCAAGGGTATGAGACATCAGTGCTGGTGTTGGCCTGGATCAGGAATAGCATGGTCAGCAGGAGAAGGGAAGTTCTCATGCTCTTGTACTTGGCGTTTGTGAGGCCTCATCTCGAGTCCTGTGTTCAGTTCTGTGCTCCTCATTACAGGAAAACCATGAAGATGCTGGAATGAGTCCAGAGCAGAGCTACCAAGCTTGTGGGGGGGTTAGAGAACCAGTGGTGTGAGGAGAGGTTGAGGGACTTGGACAGGTTTAGTTTTGAGAAGAGGAAACTGAGGGGGGACCTCATTGCCCTCTACAACTACCTGAAGGGAGGCTGAGGAGGGGTGGGTGTTGGCCTTTTCTCCTTGGTGATTGATGACAGAACTAGGGGCAATGGTGTGAAGCTGAGGCAGGGGAGGTTTGGATTGGATCTCAGGAAGAAATTGGAAGAAATTGGGAAGAAAGAATGGGGAGGCACTGGCAGGGCCTTCCCAGGGAGGTGGTGGAGTCCCCATCCCTGGAGGGGTTGAAGAACCATGTAGCCATGGGGCTTCGTGACCTGTTAGGGTGGCAGCATGGAGGGGAGGTTGTTTTTCAGTCTCTCAGGTCTTGAGGTTTTATTGTTGGTGTGGGGATGGTTGGACTCTGGGAGGTCCTTTCCAACCAGGATTATTCTGTGATTCTGTGAATTAATTTCATGGTGAACAGTCTCTATAGTCTGTTCCTCTAAGTGTGAACTCTTGTCCTTCCAGCTGTATGTGATACCCTTTCCTGTGAGCGTTCCTTTGGACCAGTTGCTATGTTTTCAGTAGTGATTGACATCATTCCTGTAATCCCTGTGTAACTTCACATTGTAGAGAAGACATGCAACACACACTTCCTCACACAATTCAAATAGAGCTGATCACAGACTCTTGATTCAAGCTCTTGTATTAATAGTGCATTGTCATCTGTCTTTACAGTTGCTGGCGTCGTAGGTTTTGCCGTTGGGAAGATATCTTACGCAGAAGAATGCAGAAAGAAGTTCCAGAAAGCTGGTGTTGAACCAGTTGGGCCACAACGTAAAAGGTTGGTAGTTGCTGAAATTATTAATCCTAGATCAAATCAGGCTAAAATGTATGCAGCAAATCTGTGAATTTGAAGTCTGGAATCGGATAATGAGGTACCACTCATCATCTGATGCTATGTGTGACAGTACCAGAAACTACTGAGGTGCTGCAGAGGGTAGAGAGGTGGCTACCAAGCTAGAAAATTATTCGGAACAGGTGTTGTATGAGGAACGGCTGAGAGATTCACAGACTCATAGAATAGATTCGTGGAATGGTTCAGGTTGGAAGGGACCTTAAATATCATCTAGTTCCAACCCCCCTGCCCAGGTTGCCCTCCTGGAAGTGTGACCCCTCCCTGGCAGTGCTCAAGGCCAGGTTGGATGTGGCTCTGGGCAACCTGGTCTGGCAAGAGGTGTCCCTGTCCATGGCAGGGGGTTGGAACTGAATGAGCTCTAAAGTCCCTCCCAATCTCAACTAGTCTGGGTTTCTATGAAAATCATTCTCCTGTCTTTCCACATCTTTTCCCCAGGCCGACTTGAGCTTTTATGCCTACCAAAATGTCTGATGGATAATAGGAAGCTGCTTCTTCAAGTATCTCCCTACATCCCCTCTTACCCCACATAACAAAGCGATTACTTTCCCCACTTGGTCTTACACAAAGTGGGTGTTTGTCAGTCCCTTGTGTCCTACACCTCGCTGCCTTTTCCTACTTAAAGCCTCCCGTTACGTGTTGGTGGATGCTAGATACGGTGGTGAAGAGCAATTAACGAGGGTTTATTGGCTGAGGCATTTAGGTACCATCTTCTGCAGTTTATGGCCCATAAAGCAGTTACAGACCTCTATAGGCAAGGGATTGCATCTTCAAGAACATCTCCCAGTATGTTGTGCGGTTATATGAGGAGAAATCCAGCAAAATTCCTGACTGTTGTATCTGCCTCCCATGCTGTAGGCATTGCCATCACGCTTGCAAAGAATGCGAAGCAAAACGGGGACCAAATGAGAAAGAGGGTTCCATTCCTTCAGCGTCTTAGTCCCAGGTAGGCAACCTGATATCTAAAATACAGTCTCATTTTCCATATCGAGTGCTGCTGTCGCTGAAAACCTGCGAACGATCTAGTGAAAACGATGGCTTTTAATAATGGATCACAGTCTGAGCCTCATCCGAAGGAACAGTCTCGATCTGTGCTTCCTAATTAAATCTGTTCCGGAATTTTTACCTCTCCTACCTTTCGTGCTGATTTCAAACCCTCGTTTCTGCTCTAGTTGTAGCAGCGTACTGCTTACTCACACAGCTGGAATGAATTTGGACTGACTGCTTGCATGGGTGCAGGCAGAACTTTCAATCCCCTTCTTGTGAATAATGTTGGTATTTAAAAATAGCCTGACTGATTGAGAACATGAAAGCCACAGCCAGGGTGGGTTTGTTCATTTGGTGGTTTGGGGTTTGGTTTTGCATCTGGTGCTCTGGTTTGGCAGGAGACTCGGTGTGGAGAGTGTAAGAGTGGTGTTAGAGCAGCTGGGGCAGGGCAGACAGCCCATGTGGTGTTTTCACCCCCAAACGAGGGAAGTTCTTTTTGGGAGAAAAGAGGGTTTGTACAGGGTGGACAGCAGGGGAGGATTTAAAAGCACTCTGAGTCTTTGTCTGTGAGAAACGGGCCAGCATCTGAGCTTCTTAAAAGTATTTTCACACTCTCTGCTTGTGGTAAGCTGGCCTACATTTCTCACAGCCAGGAGAACCTGTGAAAGGGTTTGCAAATAGCTTGGCTGCCTGCGAGAGAGATGAGCAGAGGGCACCTCTGAAATCCTGTGGTGTGAGTTTGTTACAGCTCTGACTGCAGTTTGGAACAGAAGTCCAAAGCAGAAATTACTGGAACGAGTCTCTTTGGCAGGTATTCTGTAGGAGTTTAGAGCAGCGTACTGATAACAGCCCTTTGCCTGCTCTCAAGCGCACGGCTGCGGTCAGTTCTAGCAGAACCTGTTTACTTACCCAGAAGGGAGACGCAGGTGGATGTTCATTGTGCAGTGGTATGTTGTAGCAGGAAGGATTGTCCTTCCAGAAGCCATTAGAGGCAGCCATCCTGGTTTTAATGAACTTTGCCACTGCTTGGGCATTCTATAGATCAAGAGCTGCAGGTGCTCAGCCACTGTACACTGGCATTCAAACACGACTGGTCCCTTTAAAAGGCACATCTCCAGTGCCAGCTGCAGAGATCAGGAAGCATTGTGGCTCTCCAGACCAACTCACTGCACTAGCTGGGAATCAGACCACCAGGAGGGGTGAATAAAATAAAGGTGGACCTTTCAGAGGGCGAACTTGCTAGTTCCAGCATGGAGGGAACGAGCCAGACTTGCATAACAGTGAATGGGTGCCACCCTAAATCCATTAGCAGTTGTGAGCTTAATTAAGCCCTTGCATTACTGGGTGACTAAGCACATTTGATAAATGTCTTCTTAAATAAACACTTGCTTGTGTCTCATGTCCTCACCCGTTTCAAATAAGGATGCTAGAGCATATTTGAGGGCAGCCACTTAGTAGCAATTAATTGTGTAGAATCATCATGGCTGGATAGGACCTCCAGGGATCATCAGGTCCAGCCCTCATCCCAACATCTCCCCAACCCCTAGATCATGGCCTCAAGTGCTGTATTTACTCAATTTTTAAACACCTCCAGGGATGGGGACTCCACCACCTCCCTGGGCAGCCTGTTCCAGTGCTCAACCAGTCTCTCAGGAAAGTTCTTCTTAATATCCAATCTAACCCTCCCCTGATGCAACTTGAGGCCATTTCCCCTTGTCCTAGCATTAGTAATTGGAGGGAATAGTGGGATCAAACGATGATGGTGGGATTTACCTCCACTGTTTGTCAGAACTTCAAACCTAAATACATTTTCATGTTCATCGGAGCCCTTGGGCACTGCATTTAGGTCTTCTTGTTTTTTTACAAGGACTGAAAAGCTTAGTTGGAAATGTAATCTGAAAATCAGTGTCAGAGAAGTGAATCTTGTCCAGATTTTAATTGCTGGAAGGAAAAAGTCATTCTGTTTGTGCTGTTCTGAATTGGCCAGAAGGCAGTTCTCAGAGACAGAAACTTAGCAAAAGAAGTGCCGTCAGTGTTGTGTTGTGATCTGTACTCTTGAGTGACAGAGTCCATCACCTCTTCTGTGTTTTAACACAAGTTCTTAAATCAGCATGCGAAGCTCTAAAAATTCAGAGGGCCCCAGCTGAGCACATGACTGCTCTCTGGGCTAAGCACAGTGTGGGCTCTGGCATTGCCTAGGGGAACCAGCCAGATGAACTCATGTCAGCGAGTTGAAAAGTAACGTCTTTTATCCTCTGGGATTCTGGAGAGCTCTTAAGAGATTTCACCAAGAAGCTGCACGTTTCACACTGAGAGCAAGGCGCTGCTCAGCTAAATAATGGGCCCTTTCATTCCGTTCACAGGTACGGTGAAGATGACAAATACCCTTGGGACCAGCTGCTTCTTTCAAGGCTTTATTCTGTAGAAAAGATGTCTCTGATTTGGTGTAAAGCAGCTTCTTTGAAATAGTTGATAATTTTTTTCCTTCCTTCAGTGCTGTTAGAACTGAAATAATAAATTAGTCTGCTGTAGTTAAGACTCTACCACTGCTTTGTGTAGCAGGTCAGACAATGTACACGGAACGTTTGCTGTCGGTGCCACAAGGGAAGAGTCCAACAATGTTTCAGTAATTCTGTGCAGAGAAGCAGCTGTTCTGTCTCTGGGCTGGTACCTTGTTAACACAGTGTTCCGAAGGTGCAGGTTAGCTGGGGTGTTGTCACTCTACAGTTTCTGTGCTGAACCAGTGTTGAACAGGTCAGTCTGCTGTGAAGAAGTGCTTGCCACATTCAAAATGGAAGAGGAGCTGTGCTAGCTTGGAACAGTGTATGGCCTGCACACAACATGCCCATGGTTAGTAGGGCCTGCAGTTGTTCCGCATCTTGGAAATCACAGAATCATAGAATCATTAGGGAGTGGAAGAGATCTTGAAAGATCATCTGGTCCAATCCCCCTGCCACAGCAGGATCAGCTAGACCAAGTCGCACCGGAGCACATCCAGGTGGGTCTGGAACATCTCCAGAGAAGGAGACTCTACAACCCCCCTGGGCAGCCTGTTCCAGTGCTCCCTCACTGTGAAGTTCCTCTGTTCCAGCTTGAAATCACAGAATCACAATCATTCAGGTTGGAAAAGACCCTTTGGATTATCGAGTCCCCGACCATTAACCCTACTCGACAAGTTCACCCTCAAACTACATCCCCTAACACTGCATCGAAGTGACTCTTGATCACATCCAGGGATGGGGACTCAACCACCTCCCTAGGCAGCCTGTTCCTAATACTAAGCTGCTTCTACTGTCAGACTCAGCTTTTACAGGGTGTACTGCTCTCCCCAGCATCTGCTGCATTTGAGGACTCAGCTGTCAAATAGGTAGCTTTGCAGTGCGATGGAGTGGTCATGGAAGCAAAGGGCNGTTCCTCTGTTCCAGCTTGAAATCACAGAATCACAATCATTCAGGTTGGAAAAGACCCTTTGGATCATCGAGTCCCTGACCATTAACCCTACTCCACAAGTTCACCCCCAAACTACATCCCCTAACACCGCATCGAAGTGACTCTTGAACACATCCAGGGATGGGGACTCAACCACCTCCCTAGGCAGCCTGTTCCTAATACTAAGCTGCTTCTACTGTCAGACTCAGCTTTTACAGGGTGTACTGCTCTCCCCAGCATCTGCTGCATTTGAGGACTCAGCTGTCAAATAGGTAGCTTTGCAGTGCGATGGAGTGGTCATGGAAGCAAAGGGCTCCACTCTGTCCTGTGCACATGCTTTGAAATGATTTGTCTTTAAAGATACCGCCCAAGAAAAGAAGGTGCTCAGGGAGTAAATGAGACTCTTCTCAAAGGCCACTTCAAAATCCAGAAGGCTTGACAGCGACATGCTAGGGGGCATTTGGTCAACACATTAACGGATTATCTGAGGAGAGGAAAACATCACCAAGTTTCTTGATGGCAAAATAACAGAGTTAGGAAAAGCCAACACTAGAGTCTTGGTAATAAGCTTCATGTCCCGAGGAAAAGGGCTAACTGCATCACAGAGCTGGTTTTAAATGGCTCTGACATTCTCTGTCCAGAGGTCTAGGAGTTGTTTTGTGTTGTTGCAGGACATGAGGCCAGTGGTCGGTGACAGCAGAGAGGTAAATTAACAATCCCTAGGGGAAGCTGTACTTCTTACACAGCACTTGTACGGCATCCCTCATCCTGAACGTTGTGGGGCCCCCAGGGCACCTCAGGATGTCAGTGACAGAGCTGAGCAACAGCAGAAAAAGCTAACAAAAAAATGCTCAGAGGTACAAAATGGTTTCTTCGCTTGCCAGCCTGAGAACAGCTCAAGGGAAGGAGTGAGGTTCCTGGCAGTAGGAAAGGTAAATAGGGAACGAGTTAGTGGCTGCTTTTTGTGAAAGGACAGCCAGTCAGCACTTGGTAAAGTCAGATGTAAAGCAGACAGAAGCAGCTCTTCTGCACACAGCATGATTCCATGTGTGAGGAAGCTGCTTACCTCTGGGTAGGTAACAGGAGGGAACAGCAGTGAAGGACCTCCTGCCTGAAGGGTCACTAGTCTAAGGGGGAGACAGGGCACCCATTACAGGGATTCTAAAATCCCTACAGCTCTTGAAAACTCAAGTGAAGAGTCTCATGTGAATGAAAAGCTGGGTAACTAATAACCAGGAGACTGAAATCTCAGTGTGTGCAGAGAGCACAAGATTCCTGAGGAGACACAACCTTCGATCATTTTAATTAGTGTGCTGTTTACTTCTGCTGACAAAGGGTAGGAAACGCTGGGTCAGAATGGAGGTTTCTACTGTTGCCTTTGACAAACAGATGGCTCCAGAGTAAGAGGCTGCCAGAGCCAAGGCTGGAATCTTGCCTAAGAAACTCACCTCAACTTTTCAGGCTTACTTCTCTCCCATAGGTGAGCTTTGAGTATTGAGCAGCAGCGCTGCAATGGTTTGGCACATCACCCAGCTCAGGTGCTTCAGAGCAAGCAAGAGCTCTAGTGCTTCCTCCCAGAGGTGTACTTTACACAGAGCTCTGCGATGACTGAGGTAGACACACCCCAGCTTAGCTTCCTGCTGGCCTGTCTCATGTATAATGCTTCCACTTAAGATCTGTCACTGTCCCCAGCAGCAAATGCTTGCTACTTCATCACTCCAGTTCTCCTCATTAGTCCCACAGATCCAGCACATTGAAATAATCCTGGGAGCTGCTTCTGGCACAGAGCCTGTTCTTTTCTAGGCAGGGTTTATCACCAAGCTGCTGGGCAGCTGCTGGCATGGGCAGGAGTAGCAGTGGGACAGCTGCTCTACCAGCCAGCTTTCATCCCTTTGGCACTCTCCTCTGCTTCTCCCTGCACAGGGAGAAGCAAGGGAGAAGGGGCTCCTTCTTGCTCACCTGTTGCTCTTGCAGCATGGTGCATGACTTGTGTCTGTAGTCCAGCCTTCAGTGGGGATGGACAGCTGCCCATTATCTAGCATTAGGGGCGGGGAAGGAGGATAAAAATGAACACAGTCCTTCATTAAAGCTTCAGGGGATCCTAAAAAACTCACTGAGCTCCTTAGCACAAGCAGAGAGCCACACTGACTGACTGCACCAGCAGCAATGTTCTTTGCTTAGCACGGTTTAACTTACCCACAAGATGATTTAGACCTAGATCTTAGAAGAACCTGATTTTAGGTTAATCAAAACAGTAACATAATGCACAAGAAATGTGCTTCCTCCATGGAAAGGAAGCTAATCGAAATATCTGCTGTTTCACTCAGTAATTTCCCTACAGAATGGCTGTCTGAAGAGTCCTGCTGTGGCCGAGTCAGAATATCCGTGTCACAGCTGGCACTGCGAAACAGTTCTCAGCACCAGTGAAGTCCACCAAGTTCCTCAGCCCTTCTTCCCTGAGTAGTTCACTATTGGTCCAGAGTAATCATAGAATTAGTTAGGTTGGCAAAGACCCTTGACCACTAGACCCTATCACTAAGCACCACATCTAAAAGGCCTTTAAACACCTCCAGGGATGGTGACTCAGCTGCCTCCCTGGGCCTGACTACTCTTCCAGTGAACAAGTTTTCCTAATGTGCAGTCCAACCCTCCCCTGGTGCAGCCTGAGGCCGGTCCCTGTTGTTCTATCGATTACCTGTGAGAAGAGACCAGCACCCACCTCTCTACAGTGTCCCTTCAGGTAGCTGTGGCGGGTGATAAGCTCTCCCCTCAGTCTCCTCTTCCTCAGGCTCAACAGCTGCAGATCCCCTGCCACTCCTCACAAGACCTGTTGTCTAGGCCCTTCACCAGCTTCACTGCCCTTGTGTGCACCTGCTCCTGCACCTCAGTGTCCTCCTTGAATTGAGGTGCTCAGAACTGAACACAAGGAAGCTGGACAACAGTGTGGGGTTTCCAGCCGATGCCTTTCAGAAAAAAACAAAGTGAGAGGTGAGTTCTACAGGTCACTTTTTAATGCAGATCTTGCAAATTTGAGACGATTCTGTTGTTTTCTCCTTTCCCAACACACGTGATTGCACTGATTTACGTTACCTGTACCTTCCGCTGTACATTTCTATCAGTTATTGCTCTTTTCATTCTTAAACAATAGCACAAACGGTTTACAGGCATGATGCCTCACAACAGCCTCCCAACAGCCTCGCTTGCCATTTATGCAAAATCAAATAAATATGAAGCCTAAATACATTTTTGTTTGTTTAATCTTCTGGCAACTCAGGATTTTCTCCTCATTTGGTAAGAGCTGTGCCCAGCAGAACACCCCAGCGGTGCCAACACTCGCGACTAATCTAGATGAAGTTCAAGTTAGCTGACAGGAGAGAGTTTTCTTTGGTTCTTCGCTCGGCTCTTACTCATCCCAGGTATCACCATACTTATTTACTTTAACTAAAGAAAAGAAGAAAGGACATGATTAATTTAACTGCAGAGGTCTGTCCTCTGCAGTACCAGAAAGTCTGATGAAATGCATCTTCATCATCTGGAGTGGGGAGTGGAGACAGTGCCAGTCACAGCACGGCAGGCATCTAATCAACACTGCTGTTGAACAACTGGGGAGAAGACTTTGTTAATCACTATTCTTTAATGAATTAGCATTCAGCCAAGAGGCTGACTGTGCTCATTCCTGCTCTACAGGAGTAGTGAGTGCTCTGAAACAAACGTAATATGAAAGAAACAAATACCGCTGGAGGAAACAGGCAAGGACTCTGGCTGCATCACCCGCACACCTGCGTGTGTTCAGCACAGTTAGAAACACATCCAGAGAGAATCAGAAAGCAGCAATCCTGGCCAGGAAACTACTCAGCCATTATTACTGGGCAGTTTCCTTTAAGACAGGAGTGAGTCAGTGGAAAAAACACAACAGGGTACTGATCTTAAGGGACCCACTCAGGACCACCTCATGAACAGTGAGCAACAAGAAAGCGAAAAGATGCTCTCTCCAAAGTGAGCTGCCAGTTACAGAGAGCCTGCCCACACGGACAGGGTAAAGGAGGAATCTGTAAGAACAAGGAGTGCTGAAAAGAGTCAGGCACTGCTTTATAAATCTTCAGCAGAACCGGTGGAGTGGGATCCAATGTGTGGTCCCTGTTGCAGTGAGATGTCAGCAGACAGCAGAACGCACTGACAGTGCTCTTTTAATCTGACTGATACTGCAGTGAGGCACAAAGGGAAGTTCTTTCCAAGCATGGTTTGATTTCCATGTCTATCAGTCTCAGCAGCTGAGCAGACTGTGCTCGTTCCCTGCAAACCATCCAGTCCAGACCACTATGCACTTTGGCTACAGTCAACAGAGATGGCACCAGCAGGTGGAAGTCAGGGAGCAACTGGTTAGACCTTGCAGAAACACAGTTTGTTTGCCCTTATATAACAGAATTCATGCCGGTTGGAAAAGACCCTTGGGATCATCAAGTCCAACCATTAACCCTTCTCTACAAAGTTCACCCACATCCTTGCAACAGAGGGCAGAAACCACCATCTCCTGTCTTGCTACCTTGGTTCCTGCAACACAGCAGATGAACAAAGGGGCGATGACTCAGGACACATGAACAGGGATACAACACGTAACAGGACAAGCAGCTAAATCAGATCGTAGCCCACGACATCAGTAGAGTCCCTGAACTGTAGGTTTAATTGTGCTTCTACTTGTAAAACACTTGTGAGTTCTTGTATTCCCTCCTTACTCTTTGTCCCTAAAAACACAGGGATGCTTTTGTAAGTTTACCTGCAGATCTTCACGCACTGATCAGTGTCGTTCTATTCTCAAAGCCTGAATGTAATCATCAAAGGGAACACGGGAACAGAGCAGGCAGAGGGCACCAATACATTAACGTTATCCAGGTCTTTTATAGACCTCAAATAACTAAAAATAACGAGAGCATATTCTCACAGGCACAAGATTTGCTGTGGAATATTGCAAGGTTTGCAGAACCTTGCTTAAGCTTTCTGTGAGTGGCTTTCACGTAGCATGCCTAGGTTTTCTATTTGCGAAGGAGTAGCTTGAAAAGTTGTGTAAATTGACAAAGGCATGGAATTTGGACTGCAGCTTCAGTAATGCTGCGTGTCTGGTGTGGTGCAGACACACACAGCAAGAGAAAAAGGGTTTGATCCTTGAAGTAACAGATTCACATCATTCCTCAGTAAATGTTCAGAGCTTTTGTTTCAAGACTGCAGACAAGCTGATCTGGAGAAAGGAATGTGTAAGCACCAGGAAGACTCTCAAGCAACACTGTTCCACAAAGCTTACTCTTGCTGCTTTAGAGCCTTCTGCTGTAATACGCTTTCCTTCCCTTCTGACCACCTGTCAAGCCCAGCAGGAGACACCAGCTACAACCACAGACCTTGCTGCAGCGTGACTGACAAGACTGGGCACTGCACACAAACCAAACCATTCAAGCTGGTGAGTGCAGCAGGGTGTTAAATGCCAAAGCATTCTTGTTGCTAGCAGCATTCTCACAGAGGCAGCACGAAATCAGGTTGGTTCTAGAGCTTGCGATTATTTATTGCTTCTTTATCTCTTTTTCAAAAACCTCGATTGTGTGAGAGCGTTGCCTGAATGGCATCTGATTCTTCAGGATGTTGCACTCTTATTTTGCAGCGTGAAGTTTTGTTTTCCACTGCGAAAACAAATCTCAATATTGCTGCCAAACGCTGTTTCCTTCCTTTGAGTTTTAATGTAGAAAATGAAGCTCTACAAACAATGCCTCTATAGAAATCCACCGCTTCCACACCAAACAAGCCATAAAAATAAATACCACCCCCCCTTCGAAGCCATCAGGCACATGCTCTCCTTCCAGAGAACAATGCTATCTAAACACACACCCCCTTCCACAGCGAAAACCCTTCCGTACAGCTCTAAGCTCAGGGACCTTTCTGTTGAAAGAGGTTGATGAATAGAGTCAACAAACAAGAAGTGAAGAAGTTTTCAGCCCGGCAGTAAGCAATATGGCTAGAGGAGAGCAAGGATAACTGGTTACTGGAAGGTTAGTGGAACAAAAGAATTCATTAGAAATACAGAACTACAGTCCACATCACAGATGTGCTAACTACAGCTATGTAAAAATAAACTGCTTACAGGACAGGCAGAGTTAGGCCTTGGCTTTGTAACCGCTTCTAACATCGCTGCAAATATCTGCATTTAAAGCATGTTCCTGTAAGTCAGGATATTACCTTCCTTTGCTGTTTTTTCCTGTGAAAACCTGCTTGGAGTTTCTGCCTTTGGTGGCTGCATCACCTCGTACGTTTCTCTGTGTTTATTCCTTAATTCTTCATATGTGATGCCTTTTTTTTTACGACTTTCTTCTGGAATTGGAGCAGGATCTGGAAGCAAAACAAACAGTAAAATACAGAGATGGCCTCACACCCCAAAACTTGTCTCCAGCCTGTTCTAGAATCCCAGTTAATTACAGCTCAATCCCAAATGAAAAGGAGCATGGCAGCTGCCACTGTAAATGCAACTGATAATGTCTGTGGTCTTTAATCCGCTCCTTTTATCCCTTTCCTTTTGTCAAACTGCTTAGGCAGATGGGCCATCATTAACTGCTTTCTTCATTTCACCCAATGGAAATCCTAACAATCCTGTGGGAGCTGATGGATGAAACAGTTCTGCTCACTTTAGGTAAAGTTTATGATAATCATATTCTTGGCCTGTTTGTGATGTCTGAAGAGAAATCCAGGTGAAGATCCAAGGTTTGCATTCAGGCTCGAGATTCTGCTTTCAAAGGATTCACACTACGTCCATCGTCTGTCACGTGATAAACATTTTATCCTCTTGGCTACAGATTTATCCTTTCATCTTCATTTATAATGCAGAATCACGGGTCTATAATTAAGGTCCCACCGACTCCTGGTATTTGTGATTAAGTGTAATTACCACATCCATCTTTACATCTGACACTTCTACACAGCCAACAGTGAGTAGCATGGAAGGGCTTTTTTGTGAAAGAAAACCTCTTCCATAAAGGAGTTAGAAATCCAAACCAATTCGAAGTGGGAGACTCTGCTTTTGACAGTACCCAGAGAGAAGATTCGTGAATTCAGAGCTGCAGTGGCTGAGGCCTCTGTTCATACTGGCAGGATGGGAACAGCTGCATAGAACAGTACTTGCAAACCATTTTACTTCTTTGTGAGAAGATCAGCTGTTGTTGGACAGAACACAGTCTGCATTCAGTTCCCAGGAGCGGTGTTTGTCACGTTATAAAGAAGTTTAATGTCACTCAGTGACAGTAAAGTTAAAGCACCAGCACTGCTCACAGACACCCTGGCTGTGTGCATGGCATGAACATACAGCTTAGTAAGGTCTGCCCAGGGAGGTTGTGGCTGTTCCAGCCCTGGCAGTTCTCAAGGCCAGGCTGGATGGGTTCTGAGCAACCTGGTCCACTGAGAAGTATCCCTGTCCATGGCAGGGGGTTGGGACTGGATGATCTTTAAGGCCCCTTCCAACCTAAACCATTCAGGAGCTTTGTGATTAGGTATCTTCCACAAACCACTGGGCATTAAGACAAAACCCACCTTGAACTGTGTAATCAGTAATTCCTGTAGGTGAAGATTCATTCAGGGAAGCACTGAATGGAACTGGTTCATAACTTGAGAGGGCTCTGTCTGTTGAACTGTAGTCATCTGAATAGCTAGAAGGAAGTGGGAATCCAGCTCTTGGAGAAGAAGGTTCAGTAAATGACTGTGAAGGCACGTCTGAAAACTCAGATTTCCGACTGGAACGGCTGGAACATAACCCAATGAAACATTAAATAGAAGAGTGGAAGTGCAAACACAGAGTAATGATATTCACCATTTTAAATGGTTTCAGTTCCAACATGAATTATCATCTTTAAAAAAACCAACAGCTTGGGGTGTTGGGTTTTTTCTTGGCTCTACTTTGCAAAGATCTAAACTACCTTCCTCCATACTCTTTCCAACCTCCCAGGAACTTAACTCACCCCTGAAAATCTCCAGAACACAGCAGAGAAAGTACTTTGCATGTTATAAGACAAACGTGACAATCCCTTCCCCAGGGAATCTTCGGACAACAAAATGCATCAGACGCCAATAGTAGCGGCTGTGCTTGTAGAACTTGTGCCAGCGTGAACTACCGGTGTTTTGCAAGGGTTTGCGATTTCAAACCCTTCATCATTAGAAGCTGCCCTAACTGATCAACACCAAATAGCAGAAGAAAAAGAGAACAAAGAGCTTCTTGGGGAAATGAATATTTTAGGGTTTATAGAGTTGCTGAATCCAGCAGAAACAGCAGTGAATTTTCTATTACAAGAGAAAGGTAAGATCATACACAAATCCTCTGCCAACTGGTGCCTGATGTCCCACACTATTGCTCTGCACTCAGAAAGGCCCTGCGAGCTGCAGCACAGCACAACTCTTTGTCAAGTATTTACAGTACCTCTAGAGCACTTATCTTTTAAGTTTCTGCTTCAATTTCAAGTGGGAAACATTCGCAAGTAGCCTGTGTTTCATTCTCGCCACAAACATACCAGGCAAAGCCATTTTATTGCCACAATTAGACTCTTACTGTCTGAGCAAAAACAGCTGTAAAGAACCATGAGCTTTCAGCTGCTTAACCTGTTTTTAACTGCAAATGAGAATTAGTAGGTGATCAATAACCAACCAATGTAATGATTTCTGTTGCTGGCATGGATGGGCAATAACACAGTTTGAGTGACGGGACATTCATCATTCAACCACAGCAACAAAAAGGGATTGATCACTAGGGAAATAAAGATTTACAGATAAAAAAGCAGCATGAAATGGTCAGGGGCTTAATGATCACAACGATTTCTTATCAGAAAGTGGAGGGGCTGAAGGGACAAGTCCACCTACAACTCAGCTGGGTTTATGCAGTAAGTGAAGAAGGTGGCAGTTGCTGACATAATTATTTGATGTAAACATTTCAGAAGGAAGGCAAATCTTGCAGGCAAAGCTGTAAGAGATCTGAATTTGTAACCTAAGTAAGACATTAATAATATCCTTTATAAACATCCACCACGTCTCAGCATAGAGTGCTGTGGCCCAGCTGACTGAAGGTATTGGACTTGATACAGTGTGGTGGACATGCTGGAGGGAAGGGGTGCCATCCAGAGGGACCTGTGCCAACCTCATGACAGTCAACAAGGCCAAGTACAAGGTCCTGCACCTGGGTCGAGGCAATCCCAGGCATAACTACAGGCTGGGTGTGGAGCACATTGAGAGCGGCCTTGAGAAGGGCTTAGGGGTGTCGGTCAACAAAAAACTCAACATGAGCCAGCAATGCTTGCGTGTGGCCCAGAAAGCCAACTGCACCCTAGGCTGCATCAACAGAAGCATCACCAGTAGGTCAAGGGACGTGATCCTCCCCCTCTATTCTGCTCTCCTGAAACCCCATCTGCAGTACTGCATCCAGTTCTGGAGCCCCCAACACAGCAAGGACACCAAACTGTTGGAATGTGTCCAGAGGAGGGCCATGAGGATGAGTGGAGGGCTGGAGCACCTCTCCTGTGGGGACAGGCTGAGAGAGTTGGGGCTGTTCAGCTTGGAGGAGACTCCAGGGAAACCTTACAGCCTTCCAGTGGGTACAGGAAAGCTGGGGAGGGGCTGTTTCCAAGGGCTTGGAGTGGTAGGAGCAGGGGGAATGGTTTCAAGCTGGAAGAGGGGAGATTTAGACTGAAAGTCAGAAGGAAGTTCTTCATGATGAGGGTGGTTGCCCAGGGAGGTTGGCTGCCCCCTCCCTGGAAGTGTTCAAGACCAGATTGCCTGGGGCCTTGAGCACCCTGGTCTAGTGGGTGGGGTGTGAGGGTCTTCCTGCTCATGGCAGGGGTATTCAGACGAAATGATCTTTAATGTCCTCTCCACCCTGAACCACTCTATGAATCTTAGAGGTCCTGTCCAGCCTTGATAATTCTGTGATTTACAGAGCAGGATGCTAGGCATTATCCAAACACTATTCTCCCAGTTTCGAATCCAGGGTTTAAGTGAGATATTCCAAAAGTGGTCTGCAATTAAAAGTCATTTGAAGTAGAAAACATTCTGGAACAAACCAGGAAATAGTTTGAACGACCTGATGAGTTTCTCATATGTAAAACATAATGCTGCTACAGATGTAAAGGATTTGAACAAACAGCAGTAAGTGTGACCACCATGCTTCTTCCTGCACTGATATTGTTTACAGAACTCTAGCCTTTGATAAAGACTGAAATCATTTCCACCCTCTTCCTCCTTCAATCAAACTAGATGATGGGAAAAGCATCCAGAATGTAACACTGTTTTATCTCAGTTAACTTAGTTTACTTTTGAACGATGGAGGAAACTTCTGCTACCACACTACTTTAAATTCCACAGGAAAACTACATCTTAATTTACAGGGAATGCAGTTTGCTAAGTAAAACGTTTCTCTTTCGCAGAGTTCACAGAACAACTGAGGCTGGAAAAGACTTCTAAGATCATCAAGCCTACACTATGACCTAACATCACCACATGAGCTAGACCACGGCACTAAGGGCCACAGCCAATCTTAGGAAGGTGACTCCACCACTGCCCTAGGCAGTCCATTTCAGTGTCTGATCACCCTTTCCTTGAGGAAGGGCTTCCTAACATCCAATCTAACCTTGCCCTAGTGGCTTCAGGCTCTGTCCTCTCTCTTGTCACTAGCTGCTTGAGAGAAGAGCTCGATCCACACCTGTCTACTCCTCTTTCTACCCCTCAAAGTGATTGGTTGTCTGTGAAGTGCTCAGAATGCATCTTTTATCATGGCCCAGCCGATAGACACTGACGAGAGTGGCAAATTTGGCCTAACAAAGGGGAGAGAGACAGCCTAGCACTGAAAGCCTTAGAAAGTTGCAATGGTAGCCTTGATCTGCTACTGTTTAAAATGCCCTAATCAATAGTAAGTTTTAAATTTAAAAGATAATTAAATTCTTACTTATGTGAACTATGCCTTTGAGCTTGCCGTAGAACATCTCCTATTGGGGAATCCTTCAGGTTCTTAAATTTCTCGCTACAGATTGGTAGGTAGGATATCTTTCCAGCCAGGTATCCACATATTCCAGCGACTTGTTTTGTAAAGAAAAAACAGAAGATGGTTTTACATGCTGTACAATAACGACTCAATGCAGTTTAACAAGAACAATGCCAAATAAATTATACAATATTTTGAATAAAAGAGAAAAGCAACCCCAAACAACTGCAGCAACCATCTCTCTGGTTCTTTTGCAAATAGAGCTTTCTAAAAGCAACCACAGCAGCTGAACAGAGACACAGAGTGATGACGTAGACTGAGTAAGAGCATCAGATTATTACAGCTAATACTTGATGAATGAAAGGTGACAAAAATACTCCAGAAGGCAATTGTTCCCAAGATCCAGTAATAACAATTAACTGTCAAAGGTGATAAAACAATCAGAAATAAACAAGGACAGTAAATTCTGCTAATTTAATCCATCAGAACAGTTAGATCAAGTAAGGGCTTTCACTACTCTGAAGAGAAATATAAATTAACACAGTGTTAGGCCCAGTATCCTCTGAACAGAATGCCACGATGTTGTTTCCAGAGGGCAAACAACTGAATCAGCCAACCTCAGCAATCACTAGACAAATGTGTTCGATGTAGTGCCTGGGCTAATTTCATCTGCTAGACAGGACATAAGAAGAGACATTACTTCTGGACATATTTCTGGCTATTTCCATCAACTGGCTCCTTCAAGCTAATGAAGGTGTCAAAGAGTGTGTGAGGCATTCAATGGCAATTAATACAGCTTTGCTGCTCCCTCGGTATGACAAAAGGAACAGACCTTTCTTTCATCTGCAACAAGCGCTTTCTAAACAGAGGCACTCACACTATAGATTGCATTGCCTGGGGTGACACTGGTAGGAGTTGGAAGGACCTTTTGGGGATCACCTAGTCCAAACCCCTGCTAAAGCAGGTTCACCTTGGTCAGGCAGCACAGTAATGAGCCCAGGCAGGTTTGGATTATCTTCAGAGGAGGCTCCACAGCCTCTCTGGGTAGCTTGTTGCAGTGCTCTGCCACCCTGTTTAGATGGAACTTGCTGTGTTTCAGTTAGTGCCCACTATCATTGTCCTGTCAGTGGGCACCACTGAGAAGAGTCTGGACCCATCCTTCTGACACCTGCCCTCTATAATTAAATATTTACATTTATAATCAGTGTCAAAGGGGATTTTACTCTACCCTTATCTTCTGGTGCTGGTGATTCCTGTTGTAATGCCTGTATTTTCAACAGGAGATTAAAAGCCCTTTGCCAAGGGAAAAGAGAAAACTGGACACACCTAGAAGTGAAGTTTAAAGTTTAGCAGGTTGAAAGAAACTGGAAGACACCTCAAATGCTATAAATGTGCACAAAGGAAAAAATTATAACCCCCTAAAAGGAAAAACAATCCAGTAAGAACTCAAACTCAGTATTTAGGAAAATAAAGCTAAGAAGTAAAGGTGATAAATCTCTGGCATAAATTACAAAGAGAAAGTCTCCTTTTCATGAGACCTTCTGATCAAGTAAAGTGGAAGCATTTCCCTGGAAAATGTTTCTGAAAGATCTGTGTTCCCTTAGTACAGAAATAACAGCCAGATGATCACCATTTTTGAAACTGGCACAGTAAAACAAAGAATTACTGCTCCCTACTTCTTCTGTGTTCACTGTGACAAGACCTTAAAAAAGCTGTCACATTAGTGACACCAGGAAAGCAAGAACTGGCTTGTACTGTTAACAACAGCTAGCTGTGAGCTAACAGCAGTGCCTGCACTTGCATATGTTCCTTCAGAACTTGTGAAGGAAAACGAAAACCAAACCCAAAACACTACTGCATTGCTTCGCTTAATCACATTTCACTGCAGATAAATTAAGAGCCACAGTCTGGACTTGAAAACTGTGTCCCTGACAATAGATTACAGGGCTGCAGACAGAAGGCACATCTGACCTGTGCAGTAAGATTAAATGAAAACTGCTTAACTCAGGCCTTTTACACTCCCACTATGTCCCAGAAATATCCCCGTGTTTCAAATGCACATGGATCACACAAAGTTACCTACTGAGAAACTACCAAACCACACACACCATGAAAGATCTTTTAGTTTGAAGTGAAAATCCAGTGCCTCCAGCATGTACCAGGAAAGAGAAGCCAGAAGCACTCCTGCTTATAACCTTAATATTAGGAATAGCTGTTCCAGTCATGTTGCTCCTTATTTCTTACCCCTCGGTTTCAAAATCTAGTTCTATTAAAAAGGAGGAACACGACCCTTAACTAGAACTGTGCAGATGCTGTCAGGGAAGCTGGTATTCTGTTATTTATTATAAGCGTTTCTGTTGTACCATTGTCTGGCATTCAAAGCAGGCAAGCAGAATTTAGCATAAACAAATGGCAGCCCTGAACTCTCATGTTCATTTATCTGCTTAAACAACACTTCCTTCACCACAAACCATGGGCTTTTACTCTCTTCCCACTGAAGTAAACTGTAAGGGTAACTGGCTGGGTCTGGGCAGATTGGCAAGATGGCAACTTCCTGTTTTACTGTCATGTATTACACTGAAAAGATTAATTTTCATTATTTTTATACTTAACCCACAATCATTCACATGAGATTGCTGTTTTCCTACAATTGTACATACAGAATGTCCAGGAAAAATGTCAATAAAATAGCATGAATGGGATAAGTAAGATGCCTGAATAAAGACCTTCACATTAGGAAGGGAGGGGTTGGTGTACTGTAGCAAAGTAATTTACAGTAAGCTCATACAGCATCTACTTACAATGCTTTCCATCTTAAATTATCACAACACATGTGTCAACCCATGGCATGGAAAGCCTATCGACAAAACTGGTCCAAAACATGCTGCACAAAGGCAGTGAAAGTTCTGCTCTAGACTCTGAGAAGGATCCTGCAGTATGAGATGCTGCAGTTAAGAAACTTAGTTAAAAATTCACTGACTGATGGAATTAACTGATTCATTGAATATATTGGATCATTTACTCCTATCTTCAGGCACAGCTGTACTAACGTAAGCACAGAGCAGAGTCACAGTGCATCAGCCAGCCCATCTCCTGGGAATTACACCTACAGAAGAGGCTCCAGCAGCTCAGGCACAGAAAGAAGCTAATTGATACTCACACGCGACTTTTGTAAAGGAGCCAAATCTTGAGCTGTCTCGTAGAACACCTGAAAATGGGAATCCAAGTCATCAGGTATAAGTTATTGACAATTAGCCTGAAAAACTCAACTGCAGTTATGTTGTAGGTTAGACTGTAGGTACACTTGTAGGTTAGACTGTAGTTTCAGTTGTAGGTTAGTAGTTACATTTGAGGTTAGATTGTAGCTATGTTGGTAAGCTAGTTTGTAGTTACACTGGTAGGCTAGTTTGCAGTTACACTTGTAGTTTCATTTGTAGGTAAGTTTTAGGTTAGTTTGTAGTTATGTTGGTAAGTTACTTTGTAGTGACATTGGTAGATTAGTTCACAGGCCTGTAGTTCTGTTTGTAGTTAGGCTGGTAGGTTAGTTTGTAGTTAGGTTTGTATGTCCTACACTTAACATTGAAGAAAATTCAAGAAAAGCTAAAATCTGACTTTTCCATGAAATGATAAAGTCCAACTTTTCAATCACATCACCTACAGCATCACTATGAAACAGTTTCATAACCACTGAGACACTGCGTTTGTTAACAGAAAATGAGCACAAGTTTTATCTTCAAGTTTTGGGCTGAAATTAGTGTGAGGAACTGCAAGTCACGCCGCTGAAGAGTCTGCATTTTTTGAATCACAGGAAGGTCAGACGTTTGATTATTGCAGTAACTTTATTACCAGCAGAAATATATGTCATCTAAGCAAATCCAAATGAATCCAAAGTATGTTTACACCTTACCTTTCCTAATTAAGAAGCTGGTACCAAGCATGCTCACCGCAGCCAAAGGAAAAGCTGTGAAGAAGAAGAAAAACAGCTTAAAAGATGATTTTTTATGTTTTCAGCTACATTTCACAAAACATGCAGAGTTGCTAGACTTTACAAAGCTCATTTGTCCAAGAATATAGGCACATGTATAGCTAATAAACTACATATAAATTAGGAAACATTCTAGATTCCCATTTCTAAAACCTTCTACAAATCATGTGGTACTGGGAAAAAGCTTATCCTGTCTCAAGCAGACTGCATGCTTCCTAAAATACAAAAGCCAGTGACATACGGGATGAAGCTCTAAGGACAAGACTCCAGGTCTAGCTACAGCTTCTACAGAACCTGAATCCAGAGCAGCACACACAGTTCCTCTGGATGGAAGGCAGTCAGATAGAAGCCAGTGCCTTTAAACATTCTTTATAACTAAAAGTCTTCAGAAGAAGTCTAGCTCTTACAATGATGTAACTCAAACCGACTACAGTGAGGTAACCTCTTCGTCAGCAAAATGAGGAACCAGGCAGCTTTTTCTGCAGTTTATGGATCAAGCTATACAACGTAGGGACAGAGTCAGAATGCAGAGAACTGAAATGAGGGAGCGCGTTACTGCCTATCGCCATCAGCTTTCAGTTCACATCGATTTTTATCATATCGACAGACTGCAGGAGGCTGGAAGCATTAGGTGACAACAAGCAGCAAAAGGAACACTTATTGCAAGAGTGATATTGGGAAGAATAACTTTGAAACTGTAAAGATCACCGCTCCTACAAAGATCCATTGCCACTGCACTAGCAATCGACAGAACACAGAAGTTCATGACACTGAAGATTTAACTACACTGTCCTGAAATTACACTTCATGTAAAGCTGAAAAAGTAGATGTTGCAAAAAAGCTCAGTGACTTCAGCTTTACTTCAGGAAACAACTTTTGCAACAGCACTGAGTGTTGATAGTGTTTTGACGCACACAGCCTGTCAATCAAGTTCCTATCTGGTGTGCTATCTGCTGCAATTTGGGCAGCACCACACTGGAGAACACTCTGCAAACTGACTGTTTCTTCCTTCAGAAATTCTGATGGCTCTACACCAGGTTAGAAGTTAAAGCAGCACTTTAGGGTAAACGTGACTGGATGCTTCTTTAAAAAACACTGTTGGCTTCTTGTTTCACAGAATAACAGAGTTATTGAGGCTGAAAAAGACCTCTGAGATCATTCAGCCCAGCCTAGAATCTAACATCACCACATCATCTAGACCAGGGCATCAAGTGGCACAGGTGTCCTTAAACACCTCCAGGGATGGGGACTCCACCACCTCCCTGGGCAGTCCATTCCAGTGTCTGATCACCCTTTCCATGAGGAAGGGCTTCCTAACATCAGGGGCAGGTTCAGGCCGTGCCCTCTCATCCTGTCACTAGCTGACTGGAAGAAGAGTCCAAACCCCACCTGCTTGCAACTTCCCTTCAGGTAGTTATAGAGGGGGAGAAGGTCCCTCCTGAGCCTCCTCTTCTCCAGGCTAAACAACCCCAGCTCCCTCAGCCGGTCCTCATCAGACCTTCCCTCCAGTCCCTTCCCCAGCCTCATTGTGCCTCTGGACCTGCTCCAGTACCGCATTCTCTTTCTTGAAGCAAGGGGCCCAGAACTGTCCTCAGTACTCGACGGGAGGCCTCCCCAGTGCCCAGTACAAGGGGTGAAATTATGTCCTTAGTGCTGCTGTCCACACTATTGCTGATACAAGCCAGGATACCATTGGCCTTTTGTGCCGTCTGGGCACACAGCTGGCTCCTGTTCAGCCAGCTGTTGACCAGTACTCCCAGGTCCCTCTCTGCCAGGCCACTCTCCAGCCACTCATAAAAAAGTTTCAAAGCAAGATTACAGGAACATTTCCAAATACAGTATAAAAACTTCCAAACCTACTAAGGACTAAATTCCTGGGCTTTTAGAATTTCTAGGTCCGGGTGTTTTACACAATTCTAGATTCTCTGAGCTGTAGAAAAGAGTGCAGATAAAGCTACATTGTAAGAGGAAAACCAAACAAGGCAGGGGCTGCTAAAAAAAGGTTTTAAAAACCCTCATTCTAGAGGAATTCAGGCTAAGCCTTAGAGGTCAGAAATGATGTCCAGTCACCTAAGGCAGGTTACACAGTTTAGTGGAAAAAGCTGCTAGGATCTGAGCATGTAAATGAGCTGCAATGGGAACTAGGGATTAGAAGAGTAACCAGAACAGGTCAATGAAAACCAGGTTTATGCATAAAAATGAATATAAATAATTACTCAAGTGTAGGAAAAACAAAAGCAACATAATCAATGTGAAAATATCCACGCTTTTCACTGCAATGGGGAAAAAGCACTTTCTGTGCTTCAGGACAAAATAAACCCTACGAAAAATAATGGCAGGCTCACATATGAGCAGCAGATAATTAAGGACTGGAGGGTAACCTACTCTATTTGAAATGTTTTCACATTGATCAGGTTTTAGATTAAAAACATGAAGGATAAAAACATAGGTTGCAGCATGAATTTTTAACACTACTAGAACACGTTACATGATAATGTGAGTAAAAAATCCTAACAGCAGGAAAACAACCCTAAACTGAATGATGAAATTATTAGAAAGCATTTCTGGAAGGGAAGCTGTCATTATAGATTGCACAGACACACAGGGGTTGGAAGGGACCCTCCAGGGGTCATCAACTCCAACCCACCTGCTCAAGCAGAACCACAGAATCTAGGGCAGGTCACATAGGAATGCATTCAGATGGGTCTTGAAAGTCTCCAGAGGAGACTCCACAACCTCCCTGAGCACCCTGTTCCACTGCTCTGTAACCCTCACATTAAAGAAGTTCTTCCTCATATTGAGGTGGAACTTCTTGTGCTCCAATTTACTCCAAACAGCAAAGCATAAAGAAAAATGTCTTGAAACTGGAATAAACAATCTGAAAATAGACTAATACAGAGCAGTAATTGTGAGTAACAAGAATGGAGTGAGTAAGAAGAGAGGCTATAGGGGAAATCACACAAGGCAGCCCATACCTCTTGCACAGAGACAATGTGTATTTAATACAGTGAATACAGCCACCTTGGTACACGAGACACACAACAATGAAACAAGACAGGAGATCCAGAAAACAGTGGCTGGCTTTAGGATGATCTCCTGGGAGATAACCACACACAACCCCTGAAAAGCATTGCTCAGCCACTGCTGTAGGTCCCTGAAATTAAATCAGTCAAGAAACTAATTTGGACTTTCTCAACAACACTGTGGTGTCGTTTCTTTGGTCCCTGAATATACAAAGATATACAGGGCAGGAAGTTATGTTGGTAGTCAAGAAGTCACAGCAGAACAAACAATTCCCTCTTGCCTTGCAGGAGAGAGATTATCAATAAGCCATAATCAATAGTGATCTTATCGCTAGTCAACCTGACTCTGACCATTTCACAACAATACAATGGTTAGACTTCTCCAAACAAGCTGAAGTTTTGCAGGAATTTTAATTTGAAAAGTGGGAGAGAAGAATGTGAAAGCAAAGAAGAAAGAACTTCGAATCACAAATTCAAAATCACAGTGCCTTAAGAGCTGCCCCTGCACGTACTGGCTTCCTCAAGAAATCAGAGCCACAGAGTGTTAAATTTAGCAAATTGGCTGCTCAATTCCTTCTCCTAGGCCACCCATCAGCAACAGGAGCAACATACTAATGTGTGATCAAACACTGGCTAACAATCACATTAGAAAAAGCTTTATATAAGATCCCTTCATATTTTAAATGAACATGATTATTACAAGTCTGAAAATAGATACAATTAGTGGAGCCCCTCTTGACTGAGTAGATAAAAACTAGGCACTCCTCAACCCTTTGGATTACAGAAGCAATGTTAAAGAGCAAAGCTAACAACTCCAAGTGTTTTGGGAAAGAAACCTGACAACACTGCTGGTTCAAATACACTGAAATGAGACACCAAGTATGCTGCGAAAACAATGCCTGTTTCACTGACTGCAGCAGGGCTGTCCACACCGCCACCCCTGACATCCCACAGAAAACTGAAGCAGCATGGTCTGCATGACTGGACAGCAAGGTGGACTGGGAACCGACTGAGGAACAGAATTCACAGAGTTGTAGTCAGTGGGCCAGAGTCTAGCTGAAGGCCTTGTGCCTAGTGATGCCCCTCAGGGGCCAGTACTGGGTCCTGTACTCTTTCCTTGTAAGGTCACATCTGGAATGCTACATTCCATTCTGGGCTCCCTAGCTCAAGAAAGATAGGTAGCTACCAACAGAGTGGAGTGCAAAGCCAATAAAATAAGCAAGAGCATCTGCTTATGAGGAGAGGATGGGAGAGCTAGGGCTGTTCAGCCTGGAGTGGAGGAGACAGGGGAGATCTGATCAATGTTTACAAATATCTAAAGGGCAAGTGTCAGAAGGATGGGACCAGACTCTTGTTGCCGCCCAGCAACAGGACAAAGGGGCAATGGGCACAAATTGGAGCACAGGAAATTCAGTTTGAACAAAAGGAAAAGATTTTTATTATGAGGGTTATCAGAGTCCCTGGCACAGGCTACTCAGAGAGGTTGTGGAGTCTGACTCTGGAGACATTCAAAACCCACCTGGACATATTCCTGTGGGATCTGCTCTAGGAGAACCCATTTGGAAGAGGGTTGGACCAGATCATCTCCAGAGGTTCCTTCCCTAGCACTCTATGATTNAAGAACTAGCACTCTATGATTCCATGATTCCTTTATACTAGCTGTAGAATGGACATCATCACTGACCAAGATCATGCTTGAGAATCTTGGATTTTCATGACAAGGGGGAAATGCCTGAACATCTAGCTATGATGAGAGAAATCTCCATAAATGGAGCTGAGCAACTACTAATACACAGTATCATAGAATCACTAGGGATTGGCAGGGATCTTGAAAGATCATCCAGTTCAATTCCCCTGCCACAGCAGGATCACCCAGACCAAGTCCAGGAGGGTTTCAAATGTGTCCAGAGAAGGAGACTCCACAAACCCCCAGGCAGCCCCCTCCAGTGCCCCATCACTCTCACTGGGAAGAAGTTACAGAATCGGTCAGGGTTGGAAGGGACCACAGGATCATCCAGTTCCAACCCCCCTGCCATGGGCAGGGACACCCCACCCTAGAGCAGGCTGGCCAGAGCCTCATCCAGCCTGGCCTTAAACACCTCCAGGGCTGGGGCCCAAACCAGCCCATTCCAGGTTCTCCCCACTCTCCCGGTGAAGAACTTCCTCCTCACATTAAATCTAAATCTCCCCACCTCCAGCTCTGCTCCATTCCCCCTAGTCCTGTCGCTACCTGAGATCCTAAAAAGCCCCTCCCTAGCTTTTTTGTAGCCCACTTCAAATACTGGAAGGCCACAATAAGCCTCTTCTCCAGCCCCAATTCTCTCAGTCTGGCCTCACAGAAAAGGTGCTCCAGCCCTCTGATATGGCACAGTTCTCTTCAAAAGTCTCCATAAAGACAGAAGCCAAAGGTTCTACATTAAACTATTTTATTCTTGCATTCTAAAGGTAAGAACAAAAAATGAGAATAAAAATGCAAAAATACAAAAAAAAATTGATTTGGAAACATAAATGAGTAGAAGTCCATTAATCACATCTATGTTCAGACTTGTAATAAGCACATTAATTTAAAACATGAAGATACACAAAGCACAGGCCTGGCAAATTACATTGCAGCTGTTATGGTGTCCTGCAAACTCTCAATAAAAGTTTCAGATAATAACAAAACTCAAGGACAGAAGAAAAGCAAACCAAGGGGTTTTTACCAGCAAACTGAACTCACCTCTGTACCGAGCACTCTCTTCTGCACATTCCTTGAGGAGTCTCCTTTCCTCCTCTGTTGGCACGTAAGGCTTAGGTATTTCCCTCTTTCATTAGAGAAATAAATAAATTAGAAAAGAATGGCTAAAAGAAAGGTTTGGGGGGATTTTTCAATCAAAACCCTTGTCTAACTTTCCCACCTTACAGTGTCTCTACTTCCACAGCTGGATAAAAGAATCACAGAGTTATTGAGGCTGGAAAAGACCTCTGAGATCATCCAGCACAGCCCAGGAAGTAACATCACAACATCAGCTAGACCAGGGCAGTAAGTGCCACAGGCAGTCACTCCTTAAACACCTCCAGGGATGGGGACTCCACCACCTCCCTGGGCAGTCCATTCCAGTGTCTGATCACCCTTTCCCTGAGGAAGGGCTTCCTAAACATCCAACCTAACCCTCCCCTGGCAGATTCAGGCCCTGCCCTCTCGTCCTGTTGCTAATTGCCTGGGAGAAGAGCCTGATCCCCACCTGTCTACAGCTTCCCTTCGGGTAGTTGATAAGGACCGGAGAGTTGATAAGTTTGGAGAGTGATAAGGACCCCCTAGAGTCTCCTCTTCTCCAGGCTAAACAACCCCAGCTCCCTCAGCCTCACTTCATAAGACTTTCCCTTAGGAAAGGCACACATATATGAATGTTACATGAAACACAAAAATAACAACCCCCAAATTTTGCAGAAATCACATGAGAGAGCAGAAAATAATCTGTCAAACCCCAACTCAGTCCTTTTTGTACAGAAAAGCCCGAACTGATCCTTGCAACCACCTTTCCAAGTCGATGACATCTGGCATATCACTAAATCCCTTTTAAAAATAGTTGTAAGGGTTTTGATTACACAATGCGTGCTGTGCGTTGACACGTCTACATTCAGTATATATTCAGTGAAAGGTAACCGGCTGCTCTGCCCACGTATGAGCTGCAGGAACCTCTCCTTGAGGAAAGACAGGCAGTGTAGCAAGGAAAGGGGTGGATCATAGAAGGCTAGGGGTTTGAAGGAACCTCTGGAGATCATCTGGTCCAACTCTTCTGCTAGATCCCCTCGAACAGGAACACATACAGGTGGGTTTGAATGCCTCCATAGCTGGAGACTCCACAACCTCTCTAGGCAGCCTGGGACAGGGCTCTGTCTTCCTCACTGGTTAAAACACCTCCTGTGTTCCCGTTTGTGCCCCTTGTACTGTCGCTAGGCACCAGCAAGAAGAGTCTGGTCTCATCCTCCTAACATCATGTATTTATAAACATTGATCAGATCTTCCCTCAGTCTCCTTCTCTTCAGACTAAACAGTTCCAGCTCTCTCAGCCCCTCCTCGTAGAGCTGATGTTCCAGCCCCCGATCACTGCAGCGGCTCCGTGCTGGGCTCTCCAGAGAGAACCGGTGTCCCAGCGCTGGACGCAGAGCTTCTGCTGCGGCCTAACCAGGGCAGAACAGAGCGGGAGGAGAACCTCCCTACGCTCCCCGTGGCGGAGACACTGCCTCCCGCCAGGATCCCCCAAGTCCTCAAGGGCCCAGGCCCCCGCGGCCCGCAATCAGCTCCGGACGGGCAGGACCCGCGACGGATGGCGCAGGCTCGCTGTCTCGCCCCGGGCACACACAGCCCCGGCCTCCGTGGGTTCCTACCGGGCGCAGCACCATACCTCGGTCGGCTCGGCGACTTCGCTGCCGCCGGGACCCTGCCCGGCCTCCATGGCGAGCGGGGGACACTAGTGGTAGCGCTGAGTGACCCGGAAGCCGATCGGAGGTCGCCGGGAGCGTCGAGCCGCATGCGCGGGGCGGGACCCGAGGTTGCGGGGCGGGCCCGGTAAGGGCTGCTGCGGGAGCTAGGCCCGCCGCTGCGATGTGTCTGGTGCTGTGCGGCGGCGCAGAGGGGCCCTGAGGCCAGGCGGGGGGCCGCCACCGCCGGTGAGGGCAGGGCTGTTGCCGAGGTCCGGCTGTTGGGGTTCACAGCGGCCCTTCCGCGCTGGGCGGGCGGTGGAAGGTCCCAGGGGCAGCAGCTGGTGCTCGGATCGTTTGTTCCCGTTAAAAGCCGCTCTTCCTCTCCTCCGCTTGGTTTCCTGCCCGCTGAAAGACTGCCGCCCCCCAGGATACTGGCGAGAGGGCGAACGCCCGTGAAGGGAGAGCCCAGTGGGGCAGGGCCTGGCCGCCCAGCTTTAGCACACACTGGAGCTCCCTGGCTCTGTACCTGACCGGCTGTGTGTAGTAAATTGTAGTGAAAAGTTTTAAGCTGCCTGTGCTCTGCTTGTGCGGTGGACTTGTTTCCAGCAGGTGTGTTAACTCGATGACAAAGATGTGTGGCCAGAAGGGCTGAAGAGCAGAGATGCCTGGTTGGGGAACGAAAAGGCTTTATTTGATCAGGACCCAGTAAAGGCCTGGTGAGTGGCTGTCAGAACACAAAAGGTTGGTCCTTAGGGTTGTGCTGAAGCAGGAGATGGCGAGTTTCCTTGCTTCTAGCTCGTTCTGTTGACAAGGCAGCGTTCATGAATGCCTGCAGGTATTGGGACCGAGGTAAATCTGGGAAAGAAACCCCAGTATTTCTGTATCTCATAGTGCTGTATACACTGCAGCATTTTCTTGTAAACATTGACTGCTGTGGCTAGAATTCACCATATCCTGATCTGCCTCCGCTTGCCCGGAATGCACCACTCCCTCTGAGCCTTTCCTGGAGTAAGCCATTGTCTTTTCACCCTGGAATTCAAGCAAAGAGGCTTAAATCCTACTGTCTAATTGCTGTACAATAGAAGTTCATGTCTGAAGATAGGGCAGAAAAGGGTTTAGAGGTTGTTGGTGTCTGAGATTAGTAGGGAATGCAACAATGAAGTGAACACTGGAAGACTGTGAAGGACCCAGGACAAATGGAGTAAGAAGTGTGTGAGGAGGCATAGGTTTGGCTGTCTGGAGTGGCTGGCTGTACCAAGAAAGCTGTAGAAAAGGGTTTCTGAGTACTGTGTTATAAAATAAGGTGGGAAGTTGGAACAAGAAAGTGTGTTCTGTGATTCTCATTGTGCAACAGACACTCTTCTAATTTGGGTAAAATGGGAGGTGAATTATGTCAACAGGCACACTTTGCCAGTCACCTGGGGAGTTCTGCACGTAATTCATCGGGAGCCAAACACATTTAAGGTAACTTACTTCATGCTGCTTCCCACTGAGCATTCCTGGCAGAGTACAATGGGCTTTTAAAGTATGCGTTTTTGGTAAGGGAGGAGGTGTTTATAGACTGCTTCTTTTCTAATGGGGAGGAAATGGCTGTGGGTCTCCTTCGTTGAAGGAAATAATGACTCCAAAGTAGTGGTTTGCCTCTCCATTGTAAAACTAATGGCTCCCCATTCTGTGCTCCCACTTGACTATCCCCGAGTCCCTTAGACTTAAAGTGGGGGTAAAAACCAAAACCATGCAGTGCAGCAAACCGGTGACTTCGCCGTGCTTTCAAGTATCTTCCCTAGTGTAGTCTGAGAGAGCCTGAAAGATTTCACCTGATCACATACATTCACTTATTGGCTTAGAACTGCAGTCCTTGGGCGACGTACAGCAGAGATGGTAGTGTAACCACAGCTTTCACACAGCTTTCATGTTTTCTTCTTTGTCTTTTGGGTTTTGTTTTTTTTTTTGAACCTCACACGTTGAAAAGATCTTAACAAGGACAACAATCCCAGGCAACGCTACAGGCTGGGGGATGAGGGGCTCCAAAGCTGCTCAGCTGAAAAAGACCTGGGGGTGCTGGGAGACAGCCGGCTTCATCTGAGCCAGCAGTGTGTCCGGGTGGCCAAGAAGGCCAACAGCATCCTGGCCTGGATCAGAAATTAGCATGGTAAGCAGGAACTTACTGTGTCATTGTACTTGACCCTTGTGAGACCTCATCTTAAGTTTTGTGTTCAGTGCTGGGGCCCCTCATTATAGGAAAGGCATGGAGATGCAACTGTGTGTCTAGAGCAGAGCTGCCAAGCTTGTGAGGGGTTTAGAGAACCAGTCGTATGAGGAGAGGCTGATGGAGCTGGGCAGGTTTAGTTTGGAAAAGAGGAGGCTGAGGGGAGACCTCATTACTCTCTACAACTGCCTGAAGGGAGGTTGTTGAGGGGTGGGCATTCACCTCTTCTCCTTGGTGACTGTTGTCAGAAGCAGGGACAATGGTGTGAAGTTGAGGCAGGGGATGTTTAGATTGGATTTTAGGAAGAAACTCTTTACAGAAAGAATGGTTGGGCACTGGAATGGCCTTCCCATGGAGGTGGCTGAATCATCGCATGTAGATATGGTGTTTTTCAACGTGCTAGAGTGGCAGCATGGAGGGGGTTGTTTTGTGGTTTTCAGTCTCTCAGGTATTTAGGGTTTTTGTTGGTGTAGGGGTGGCTGGACCCAGTGATCTAGGAGGTTCTTTCCAAACAGGATAATTCTGTGATCTTTTGTAACATCTGGGCTATATCTACCATTTCCTTTATACTCCTGTCATTTTCTGAGAACTTAGGTTCAAAAATGGTGGTGGTTATTGATGAAGTGCTAAGAACTGAGATTAACACATGGATGATTCCTCCTTTTCAATGAGAAGCTGAGAATGCCCAGATTCTTGTGGGGGAGTGTGGCGAGGAGTACTCCTCTGGCTTGTTTTCTCAGAACTAAGCAACCTTGAGAGAGAGAGCCTGGATTGGATAACAACAAGTGGCTGCTTCAGCAGGGAAATTGTTGATCTAGCACTACAGTATAAAAGTTGAGGCTGTTTGCAGAGACCTCCTGTGAGAAAGAGTCTGCGCCATCTCTCTATGGGAGTCTCCTTCTCCCTCTCTGCAGACAGGAAGTTGAGGACAGAACGGACCAAGCTGGGACAATAACCTGGATTGTAAGTTTAATGGACATTTTCTATGTCTGGTTTGGGTGGATTTTTACGGTGTTGCAGACTTTCTCACTTTTCAGTTAGGGTGCTTTTGGTCAGAGGTGTTCTCCTTTATTTCAATGGTGATGGGTTACGTGATCTTATCCGTACATTATGTGAAGACAGACAATAAACTGTGCTTCCTGCTGGTGGCTGTGCTCCCTGCACTGGGTTCCAGAATTGTCAAAACAGCAACATGTCCTTCTGATACAGTGCCTAGAATCTTGTCCTTCCACAAGGCTTAAGGCCACCTTTTCAACTCCTTTCTATTTTATCTGCAACACAATTTCTCCTGCCTTTTCCTTGGACAGGTGCTGTTATCCCATATGGTATTTTTGATTAAAACCCCTGTGGGCTAGAGTAGTCCTTCAGAGATTACAAGGTCACTGGGTTTTGGAGTTTGGAGCTGTTTGTTTTAATGCCACAAACAATGACAGTTTGCTGTTTCAGCAGCTGGTTTCTAATGGCTGTTTGTAAATGAGTGCAATCTACAAAACTGATAGGTTATTTGTAAAGAGAAGTAGCTTAAGATTGTGGCGTTTTGCGGTGCTTCAGGAGCCAAAAAATACATCAGTTGAAGCTGCATTACTGTTCACTTATTCATGAGTCTAAAATGCCTGTCTTTTATGACTTGTATCGTCCAAGGCATTTGGCACTGCCTCGCGTCTCTAAAAGAGAGATGTGAATTTGACAGATGGATCATTCCATGGATAAGGAGCTGGCTGGATGGTTGCACTCCAAGAGTTGTGATCAATGGCTCAATGTCCAAGTGGAGATTGGTTACAAGTCGGTGTTCCGTAGGCTCTGCTGTTTGACGTGTTTGTGGGCAACACAGACAGTGGCAGTGAAGTGCCGCCTCAGCAAGTTTTCTGGTGACACCAAGCTCTGTGGGGTTGTTGACATACTGGAGGGAAGGGAGGCCATCCAGAGAGACCCTGACAGGCTGGAGAACTGGGCCTATGCAAAATGCATGAGGTTCAACAAGTTTAAGTGCAAAGTCCTACATCTGGGTTGAGGCACTCCCAAGCAGAGAAATCCATACTGGGTGCTGAATGGATTGAGAGCAGTCCTGAGGAGAAGAACTTGGGGTGCTGGTAGATGAGAAGCTCAACATGAGCCGGCAATGCCTGAGTGCAGCCCAGAAGGCCAACTGTGCTCTGGGCTGGATCCAAAGAAGTGTTACCAGCAGGTCAAGGGAGGGAATTCTCTACTCTGCCCTTATGGGACTTCACCTGGAGTGCTGTGTCCAGTTCTGGAGCTCTCAATACAGGAAAGATGTGGAACTGATGGAGTGAGGTGGAAGGAAGCCATGAGGATGATCAGAGGGCTGGAACACCTCTGCTCAGGGTACAGGCTGAGCTGAGGGAGTTGGTGCTGTTCAGCCTGGAGAAGAGAACACTGGTGAGTCTTCCAGTACATGAGGGGGTTACAGGAAAGCTGGAGAGGGACATTTTCTGAGGGATCCTAGTGGTAGGACAAGGAGGAATTCTTTCAAACTAGAAGGTAGATTCAGAGTAGACTTCAGGAAGAAATTCTTGCCTGTGAGGGTGCTGAGGAGCTGGTACAGGTTGCTCTGGGAGGTTGTGGATGTCCCCTCCCTAACAGTGTTCAAGGGCAAGTTGGATGGGCCTCTGGGCAGTCTGGTCTGGTGAGAGGTGTCCCTACCCACAGCAGGGGACTGGATGATATCTGAGGTCCCTTCCAACAGAAACGTCTCTGTGATTCTAATGATGAATATATTTGCGATTTAAATTAGTGGAGTGCTGAAACATGGTAGTTAACCTTTAGAACTGTGAAATAATTTATTTTGAAGGGGATGCCTCAAAGAAGGAAAAAGGAAAACTGACAAACAACAAGATTCTTTTAATAAGTGGTCTGATTACTTAAGTAAGAGGTTAGTTGTGAAAGTCAGATGGTTTCTAATTGCATTACTTTGCCAAACAAACTCTCGAAGCCTGAAGATTAATAGGATGAGTTAGGTGTAGACTGTCAAGTGGTTTTAAAAAGCTTTTACTTCTGATAAATTATTTTCCATTGCCTTGTTCAGTAGTCAGTGGCAGCCTTTATACAGATCTACTATAACACAAAGAGGTGGCTTAACACATAAGCTTAGTTTTATGGTATTCTGTAAGGTGTAACTGAAACAAGACTCAGAGTATGGTCTGGTCAGGAAAGTCATCAAAAGAAATACTGTAAGCTTCTATGCTCCAGTGCTTATCTGGAGTGGTCCTTTGTAGTTTAATTCATGTTGCTGTTGTTTTTTGCTTGGTGCTTTGGATAATAGAATAAAAGAAAACAGCTTCTGATTCTTCAGTGCCTGCCAAGAGTTAACAGAGCTGTATTTGGAAAAATCCCTCTCCATAATGAGGAAATAACAGCCTTCATAAGGAGAAAGAGCATTGTTGTAACTGCCACAACTGGTGGCAAACAAAGAATCAGTTATTTGCCTGAAGCATTGTGGCACTTCAGCAAGAACCAAAAGTGGGTGTCTTTGTGGAGCTGATCCTCAAAGCCTTAATTAGAAAGGACTTTCACCACATTGATAATAAAGACTATTAGTAATAACTGGTACTGTAATGTACTTTGAAAAGTACTTGACTAGTTAACTAATGCTTAGGGCTACTGTGTAAAGCAAGTAGGCAGCAAGAATCTGGGTTCTGAAAGTGGAATGATGCTGTTATCCTGTACAGTTCAGGTTCCCAGGGTTCAATACTCATAAAGTTCAATACTTTAGCAGTGAGGTTCAGCTGCACTCATTTCAGTTGTGTGGATATAGATATACTTACTGGGAATAGCTGAGCTCCTGACTCGGGATAACTTCAAAATCAGAAGCAATTTATGACATGTTGTGCTTCAACCAGTTGTTTGAAATTATGCACAGCACTAGCAGCCATGGATCCTGTTTTTCTTGTTTGGTGTTCCATTACCCAACATTTAGACTGCGGAACAGTTGATAAAATAGAATAAAAATTACTCCAAACATAAAATTCTTACATGTACAGGCAAGAGTTAACCTGCAGTATCTTTTCTCAGCTACCAGTATCATAATTTTTTAAAAATCTCTCCCACTTCCTTGTTGCTACTGGTTTCTGCAGGTCGATTTATGTTCTCTATTTAAAGGGGGTGTGGCACATGGACCTAAGAAGTTGGGAGTTAAGGGACCTCTTATTCCAAGTAAACCAGAATCATACAAAGCATGTAGCACAACTTGGAGCCTCTCTTTAACAGAGATGGCAGCTGTTGACGGTGACACATTTATTGTTTATAGAAAGCGATTTTTACTTCGTTCTGGTTTTGTTGGATACATTCGTTATCCCACAGTACTCATAGGACAGGTTTATACTTGACAGTGGAAAAACAGTAGCTTCACAGGTTTCTTCTAGCAGATCCGGTGGTCTTTTATCATGCTTGAAATGTATTTACTTTTCGTTTTTCTCTGCTCATTTGTTTTCAAGCCTGGAAATTTTGAGGCGCTTCAACAGAAAATACAGCTACATTGAAACTATGGTTTTAATGTTATTTCTGCTTTTATTAGGAATGCCTCCCTCATCTCTGTGGTGTTCGGAAATGCACTGTTAACCACCAGACCTGTGGTGTTAGCCAAACCCCCCGCGGTCCCAGTGTCAGAGGAGTTTTCTGAGGACGTTGCTGTTGTTTCTGTCATTGCCTATGTCACTGGCCTTACGAGACATCTTGAAGGACGTGACATCGAAGCCAAGCCGCAGCGGAGAAAGCGGCCAGAGCGCTGCGAGGCTGACGGTAGCTTCCCCGCGGCCTCCTGCCCCGCGGCTCCCGCCAGAGCCGGGCTGCTGCTGTGGGGGGAAGCCCAGCACCGAGAGCTTCTAGCGCAGGCTCCTTCGCTGGGGGAAGGGTGGCTCTTCCCCACGTTTCCTACGGGCGAAAGGTCTGCTGTGGGTAAGCTCCCTGCCCAGGTCTCGGGGGTCTCTGCGCCGGCCCAGTCCGACCCCCTCAGTCCTCTCCTCGGCCACTCCGCGCAGGGGGTGTGAGAGGGCCGGACCAGGCGCGGAACTGGCGGCCGTCTCAGCCTATCGCCGAGTCTCCGCCAGGAAGCCTCCACGCGCCACCAATCAGAAGCTCCGCTCCCGCATTGTGATTGGCCGAGACGGGAGGGGCGGGCCCGCAAGGGGCGGAGCCGGACGCTCGGGACTCGACGGGGCAGGGGCGTGGGGCGGGGCCGCGTGAGTGCCGCGCGCCTGCTCCAGTGATCCGCGGTTCCGGGGGTGGCGCGTGCCAATGGGCAGGCGGGGAGGAGCGGCTCGGGTCGTCGAGTGACCGGTGTCTGCGAGAGGCAGTGTCGGGATAAAGAGGGTGTCGGGGGATGCCGGCGGCGCCACTCGCTCACCGGCTTCCAGCGGGGTCGCTTTGAAGAGGTCGGAGGCGCGCTGAAGCGCCGCTGCCGCTCGCGGGGTAGGTGAGGCTGCGACGCCGGAGCCGGTTGTGACTGGGCAGGGAAGGGAATCGCCCGCCCCGACAGGAGAGGAG
>VZRI01012848.1:48087-74470 GCA_013397515.1 Upupa epops
GGGGTTGCGCGGGCGCGGCGGAGCTCCGGTCGTGGCTGCAGGGGGGGAAGTGGCGGCAGCGAGGGGCCCGTGGGCCGCTGCGGGGCCCGCGGATTCGCCTTCGGGTGAAACTTTAAAATGTCCCCGTGAGGGACGTGTGAGCGCCCTGCGCTAAAGCACTGACTCTGGGTTCTGCTGGGACCAAGGCTGTGTTGCCTCAGAATCGCTTCCAGTCTCAGCGTGGTGATCCCTATTGTAAGGGCTTCGTTAGTTCTCCCTCCTCTCTTTCAATGCACAGAATTCAGGGCTTTGGTTATGTGATAGCGTTTGCTGTCTGTAACGATGCTCAGCTACTTGGTGAACAGTTCCCTTTCTCTCACAAACAGAAATCAGTGTTCTGGCAATTGGCAGAGGTCCAGGTAAAACGTCCTAAGGAATCAGGTGGAAAACATAAGGAAAATCCCTATACCAAAACAGTCTGGGTGGTCACTAATACCGAATCAATTACAAAATGAGTTTGCCTGTGCAATATTAAGGAATAATAAATGAGGAGGTGAGTTAGGAAGGGTAAGCCCGACTTCCTTCATCATACAAATCTGAATACTACTTAGGAAAGACACTGAAGCGGCAGGTTCTTTACCGTCACATGCGATGCAGATCTCCCAAGCACAGACCTCATTTAGTGAGAAAGATTTGTACGGTGAGCCACCTTCATATGGCAGACCAGAAAGAGCTAGGTGTTTGTGTGAGGTACTTGAGGCAGGCAGCACAGGAATTGTCACATGGGCAGACAGAAGCAGCACGGGTATTGTGATACTGTAGGGAATTTGCTGACTGTGTGCTGAGCGAAGAGAAGTGTTTTCTCAAGGTGTTGTTTCTTCACTGTTTCCTTTCTTCAGGAGGCTGTTTCAGGTGCTTAGGCTGTGTTACTGTCCTGATGAAGATGTGCTCCCCACTTCAGAGACTGTTGAGCAAGCGCTGGGAAACCACACAACAATTCTTGTATCTTGTGACTCTGTCGCAGGAAGGAAACAAACCCTTTGGTAAAAAGCGTGTTGCAGGTTTAGTAAGTCAAGCATTTGAAGATGAGCGTGACGCGCTCTGTCAAAAGCTTCCTTTATCTGTGGTTTGAGGGAGAGGCCCTTAGCTACTGGTACTTGATGGTGACAACTGAATTCCTGGACTAAAGTACTTCTGTGAATGGCTGATTCTTCATATTTCAGAATGGATTAGGTTAAAGGCAGTGCTGACTTCTCTCTAGAAGTGGTTTCCTTGGAGCGGAGCAGTGGTATGTTGTTTTGGGATACTGCAGAAAACTGTTGCCGAACTTACTTTCAAAAGAGAAGCTGTTTAATTCTTCTGTGGGGTTAGTTAAGGTAAAGTTGAAATAAGTCAATTCCATTTCTGCTTGGCTGGCCTGAGTGAACCAGAGCACAGTGATAGGTGGTTCTCGTGCAGTAGTGTTTTGCCTTTAAGGAGGAGAAACTGGAACACTGTAGGGCTGTGAGGCAAAAAACCAGAACCATTCAATTTTTCATGTTTTAAGGCTTCCATTGTCGTCCTGCTGTGCCTCACCGGCTCAAGAGTTGTCCTCACCTTGTTTTTCACTGCCTTTGTTGTTCTGTTTTGGACGGGGCCAAAATTAATTGGTATGCTGAAAGTTTTTGCTAATACAATTGAGAACATAGTGCCTGCCTGTATTTACTTCTTCTAAGAACTTAAGAAGATTATAATTACTCCCCCACGACTGTGCATCAAGGAAAACAACCTGAAAAGACAGTGTGTTGCAAATCAGGAGTTGCCTGTTTTATATAGTTCTGTTTTTCAGGGAGTTATCTTGGTCTTGTCTAGTGATGGCCACTATATTGCTGCACAAAGGACTCAGTGACATCTTTTGGTGTGTTTTTTAAGAGGTGCATAGGCAAAGTTTATCCTTCTGTAGGTAATGTCATAGAGAACATGAGTGTTGATGTGCTTTCCCTGGCTTAGATAGTCCAGAGCTTGTAGCAGGATTGGTCTATGTTTGAAGCCTTGACTTAACAGAAACCATAGGTGTTGTGCAGATAATGTGAGAGGAAAATGCAGTATGTACACATGAGTTTTATGAGTTACTGTGATTAAAATGAGGATAGTTAGTGGTTTGTGTCATTGGCCTGCTTTGCCTTCCTGATGAGAAATGGAGGGCAGCTTATCCATCAGCAGGAGAGCAGCTGGCCTGACTGGTGTGTACTGCTTTGTCCTGCTCTGCACGCTCACACCCAAACAATTTCAAACCTTTATGACTTCTGTATCTGTAACAGTCCTCCCACGAAAAACTATGGGCTGAAGAGGAAGTCTTGCAGTGTTAGAAGGTTTTAAGATTCAGCATTATTCTTGGCCTGTCTCCAAATCCCAGTGAAGTCCTGTAATAAGTGTTAGCCAGGCTTGCTGCTTCCTCTTTTTTTTTTTGGAATTGATTAAAAGAGCAGTTCTTCTTTCTAGTATTTACCTCACTTATCCTCAGTATTTGACAGTCTATTCTCCAAGTATCTGTGTTCTGTCATATAGCTCTATTACTTCTGAAATGTGTGTGTCCTTCCTGGCCTCCCCTCCCCCAAATCTGTTATAATCTCTAATTCCCTCTGACATGAACACCTCCCAGGAAGAATGACAGGATGCAATCTCGGATAGCGAGTGTCCAGTGCTGTCACTGGGAGATACCAGAAAGGAATAAATCCCTTCGAGCTAGTTGAACAACAGTGTTTGCTCTTGATATGGCTGCGCTTTTGAGGGATTTGTCTGTTTATCTCTTGTTTCTACTACTGGTTTATGTTTGCATACAAAAATGGAAGTGGAACAAATTGGCTTGTTTTTATTTTTAATGAACTTCTCAAGTTGAGTTTGAGATTCTCTGAAATGACTAAATATTTGGTCTGATACAGTATCCTAGTGCCCAGAAACGCTTCTTGTAAGCTTCAGGCATTTATCAGTTTTGTTCTGTCATGTTCTTTGTCGATGTGAGCAGTTAGTGATGTGCATAGAGTTTGCACAGGGGTGTCTTTCCACCACTCTTGCAATGGCTGCTTTGGCAGCTAGGCTTAAGTGACCCGAGCTTTTCAGAGCTGAGGCTGGGTCTATCTAAAATAGGTGACTTCTCAGGCTAGTAGCTGGAAAGTTGGGATTGACAGGGATGCTTTAATGGTGGACAGTAAATTTAGCATGAGTCAGCAATGTGCCCAGGTGGCCAAGAGGGCTAATGGCATCCTGGCCTGTATCAGGAATGGTGTGGCCAGCAGGGAGAGAGAGGTTATCCTCCCCCTGTACTTGACACTGGTTAGACCACACCTGCAGTATTGTGTTCAGTTCCGGGCCCCTCAGTTTAGGAAGGATGTCGAGGTGCTGGAAGAGTCCAGAGAAGAGCAACTAGATTGGAAGATAAACCCTAGGAGGAGAGGCTGATGGAGCTGGGTCTGCTTAGCCTGGAGAAGAGGAGGCTCAGGGGTAACCTTATTGCTGTCTGTAACTACCTGAAAGGTGGTTGTAGTCAGGCAGGTGTCAGTCTTTTCTCCCTGGACACTGGAGACAGGACAAGGGGTCATAGTCTTATGCTCCATAGGGGGAGGTTTAGACTTGACCTTAGGAAAAGGGTTTTTCACTGACAGAGTGATCTGATTTTGGAACGGGCTGCCCACGGAGCTGGTTGGGTCACCGTCTCTGGAGGTGTTCAAGGTTAGGCTGGATGAAGTGCTGAGTGGCATGAGCTAGATGTCAGATGTTTAGGGTTACTTGATTGGTTTTAGGTTAGACTGGATGATCTTTAACGTCTTTTCCAGCCTCATCAGTACTGTGGTACAGTGAGTATGATGGCCTATTTTCTTCTTCCTCCCTGTTTTCTAGAGAATGGGATAACCCTTTTTCCTTTGATTTTTAGTTGAAACCACATGAGATGATGATGTTTTGTCATCTAACTGTTGAACTGGAATGCTTCAGAGTTAAGTAACTGGTACTTGGCAGTGAGTGTAAGTAGTTTTCAAGTTGTATGTGAAAGCAGTTTATATCAGTGGCAGTTGCCACCATTATTTTAAAGCTTAAATAGTGATTCTTCCTTTGTAATGTTTATTTCACTTATCTTCAGGGTATTTCTAGAGAGTAATAATATAATTGTGCAGAACCAGATAAACCAGACTTTCTGTTGTTTGAATGAGATAAGTCCTGTTCACCTGATCATCCTAAATTTGCATTGTTGCCTTCTTTTATATGTGAATGGATCATTTTAGCAGCATTGACCAGACTTGGATGAAGTATTCCAGAGACAGTTTCAGAGGAATTTTATAGAGGTCTTTGAATGCTCTGGTGGAAACACCTCACCTGCAAACATTAGAATCTAGTTTTCTTTCTTTAGACCTCTCAAGATTTCTCTATTTTGTCTTCCTAAGATGCCATTTAAAGCAAAAAAAATTAGTACTACTCAAGTATGTTATATTGAATGGGAAGAGAAGGAAGGTGGTGTTTGAGGAGCTATAAGACACCCCTAGCAGTGTGTGCTTATGCACGGGAGAAAAGTGGGTGGGAAAACTGGTACCATTGTTAGAAGCAAGAATGTGCTGAAAAGATCCTTCTGAAAATATGGATGGGACCTGCCCTGCCATACTCAACTGACTGCTTCTTGAGCCTCTCATAAAAGATTTTCTGCTTCACCACCTTTTTTTTTTTTCTTTGCAGTAGTCTCAGGCTACAATTGAGTGGGTTTTGTCAGCCCTGTGCAGTCCAGTTTGAATGTAATTCCTGATATGTATATAAAACACAGAGAGAGGGGTGAAAATGACAGATCCAGGTAGTTGTACTTGCTCCAAAAAAATAAGGCTGTAGTAATTCAGTGTGGGAGACTGCTAAAAGAGAATAAGAGAAGTATGATTTATTTAAAAAAAAGGTAGCAAAGTCTATACCATAAAGCTCTAGAATGTTAGGATAAAACTGGGTCTTGGGATTTCATGTTTGAGGCTGATTGACTTGGCTTTGCCAGTGACATTGGCATAGTTCTGCAAAATGAAGCATTTCTTTTTGTAAACACTGTACACTAAAGCGGACTCTAGGTTAACAAGAAATATAGAGAAAGACTGATTTGCTGTAGAAAAACTAGCCTTAAAGAGAACTTGAAGTATCTGTAGGCATTTTAATCTGTATTAGATGAGAACAGTCCTCAACACCTCTTCTGGTTTTTGTGCTAAATCAGAAGGAACTGTTAGGGTTGTGTCTGTGGCAGCTGAACATTTTGACGTGGACAAAATTTTTATGGTCCTAAATTGAGCTAATCTAATATGCCAGTAATGCTGATCCTGTTAAAAAAGATCACTGTAAGCAAGAATGGTAGATTGCTACCTCTGTAGGCATCGTTCAAAAAAGATGCTGTCCAAAAAGCTGAAGAATTACTGTCTTGCACGCTGTAACTGCTGACTGGCCTTTTTATTCCTTGGCATGGGGAGATGAATAGTAGCTGGTCCCATGATGGCTGGTGCTGTTGCAGTGACTCAGGGAACTCCTGGATATACCTCCTCAGCTCATAAAGAGAAAGGAGCTGGAAGTGAGAGCTCTTGCTCTTGGGATAACTAGCAGTAGGTGTAGGTCTCCCTGACCTGTTCCACGTTCACTCAGACACAGCAGTCATATTTCTGTGTGCTATAGACAGATCATGTTGATTCTGCTCTATTCCTTCTGTTTTACAGTTTAGTTCTGTGCTGGTTTAGATTATTTTGTGCTGGTTTGGATTTCTCAGGGTTATTAAAACACAACAGAAAACCAGGTACAACATTAGAAGTACGGAAAGAATCATAGAATTCATAAGTAAGATTTATTAATGGAAAGTAAAGAAGCATTAAACGACAAACTGTGACCGGGGCCTCTGTGCTTCTACTCCCCCGTTATTTCCTCTCCCAACACAGAAACTTTGTGCTGGCTAACACCACTGCCAAGATACCAGTCTTTCAGAGAGAGAGGAAAGGGGGAAGAGAAAATGAACTGTCTTTCACCAGGTGTTCATGGCAGAAAAAAAGCAGGTTTTGCTGCAATGGCTGCTCTGGTAAGTGATCTGGAAGCCTTGAGAGTGTCTTCAAGACATCAAGACCTATTCAAGGTAAATGTAGGATTCTAGGAAGGGATATCTGGCTGTCCCTTGTCATATGGCACATGAGGCCTGTCATATTAAAGGGGTCTACCCATGCCAAGTCTTTGTCTCTGCCTTTCTCCGTTTGAACCTACGTAGTGGTAGACATTGTATGTAAAACTGGGGGCCAGAGATGCTTCATCAGATGGAGTCGATACGTATATTTGTAGGTACGTATATAATTCCACATACCTCCTGCAGAAGTAATGGGTGAATAACTGTAGAATAGCTGTTACAGGAGAGCAGTGGTAGACAGCAAGTGTGGGAACAGAAAGCTGGGTAGATACAAGCACAGACTGAATAGAATAAACTCCTAGGGGAGGTATCTGAGAGTCTTTGCTGGTCATCATACACATTTTGTTAACCTTTGTATACTCTTGGGTTTTTGCTGTGCTAGGGAAAAAGTAAACCTGGTTCAAAGCAATTTTGGAACACTTCTCTTAATTCTTGTATGTTATTATCAGCTTTTGATACTTACCTGTTATCCAGAATGTGTGATCAAACGGTCAGGTATGCACAGATCATACTCTGGGTTTTGTGGGGGTGGACTGTGTGCTGGTTTGGTCTGGTTTGAAGCCTGACCTCATACCCCCTGGCATGGAATCTGAAGAGGGTATTGTATAGTGTGTGCCCTGTTAGGCTTCAGCAGTGTCCGGTTAGTGAGGAACTGCTAGTATTCTGTATGAGGTGCTAGGGTTCAGCCTCTGATTAAGGTACTTTGAGGTGAAGGAGTGGGGCCAGCAGCTTCTTACTTTGCTCAAAAGAGTAAAGTGTTCCTTTTTTCTGTTCTGTGTATACGTTGATTTCTTGGATGCTGATCTCCAAAAGCTTGCTAAATCAAAATGTGATGTTGGTTTTGGTTTGTGATACTTTCAAAAGTAGAAAATTGCTGAGAGGAGCTTGAAAGTATGATATGAACTTCTATTCCTTAGATTTAATGATTTAGTTTCATGTGTATAGGCTGATTGTTAATTTAGCCTGTGCTTGCAATTTTGTTAAAAGGATGACAAGGGAGAGTTTAGTTTCCAGAGCCATTTGGCATTTTCCCTCTTGGTAGTGGTACAGAGGGTAGAATTTGAGGCTTCTTGCCTAAACTGCATGTTCATTAAGTGCTTGCTTTTCATTTTGTGGCAACCTCATTAGTGTAGATTTAGAGATCGAAGGTGTTCAGATCAGTGCCTGTGAGGGCTTCAGCAGGAGCTGCTGCACATACTCCATAGATGCACTGCTTGATTTTATTGTTGCAGGCAGCATCACATCTGAAGAAGAAGGTGGTGGTTGCTGTTGGTTATGCTCTGCCATGTCCTCTACCTAGTGCATAAGAAATAAGAAGGAGCAGATGATGGTAAATGCCTGGGTGATGTAAGATTGGGCAAGCTGGGGTCCCATCCATTACTTCCCTTATAGTTAGACGTTTGTGCTGGCAGACTTAGTTTTAGCTGTTCATCTGGTGGAAGTGATGTTGGTTTGAGCAAGTGCTGATGTGTATAGTACTGGTATCACTGCTTGAGTGCTCATTTTTCTTTATGCCAGTCCACTTTCACTCCACAGTGCTTCACTTGAGATCAGTGAGCTCCAGAGCTCTAGATCTTCACATTGCTGCTCTTACTGTTGTTAGTACAATTATTAAAACTTGGCGTTTCTCAGTGACACCAACTTTTAGTTGGTGTAATAGAAGGTAACTAAGGTCACATTTTTGGGGCCCAAAATGAGATCAGTGATCTGAAAAGTTTAATCTGCTTCTTATTCTTATAAAATCCAGTTGTAGGGGCTAGTTAGCTCACAGGTGGAATCAGTAATATTCAGATGCTCTCAAATGCTTTTTTTTTTTGGCCATTTTTGGTACAGCCACTTACACGATTTATGTGGGAGGAAAGCCAGCACTGAGCTACTGAAAGTCCAGCTGTGCAGGCTCTTGCTGAACAAAAGACTGGAGGAACTGGGCAGCCCCTGTAGAATCTGTCAGCCTGCTGGTGACGTTTCCCAGCACTTAATTTGTCTGTAACAGGAAAGTCTTATATATCATCAATAAATCTGAGCTACTTACAATGTATTTTGTTCTTCTATCTTCCACCCCTTGCATGAGGAGTAGTGCAACTTTTGGGCCTTGGGCTGGAGCCTGGCTTTGCCTTGTTCAGTGGCCTGATATATTTCCCTTTTGTGTGGGTCCTTTCTGCATCGTGTCATGCCTCTGGGGCGGGGACAAGGGATGTCAGTGCTGGAGGACCAGAGCTCCCAAGGAGCAGTGTGTTGTGTTGGCAGTGCTTGTGACAGCCAGGCTGTAGGAAATGCTCAAGGTACAGGTCAGCCATGTATTTGAGTGACTGTGGTACCATTCTGTAAATGTTTGCCTCTAAACTGGTTTATTAGCAACTTCTTCTTTTAAGTTTTAAAATGATTTCTTAAAAGCCCATAAAATTAATCATTGCCTCTGTTCTACATTCAAAAACAAACACAAAGTGTATTGAAACCTGGACAGGCTTCGTAGCATGGAAAACACTTCTTCTAGCAGTTGCTTCAGACTTTGTTGCTGTCTTTTGAATTATCCCATTAAGTCTTTTTGGGCCTGTCAGTAATTACAAGAAGTCCCTAATTTAGTGTGATGTGCATATATTTTCAAATGCAAGTGCTGACGCACTCATTTCCTGCAGCATTAGTCTTAAACCCATCCCTGAAGTTTTTGGAAGTTGTTAGTCTTCCATATCACCTCTCCTGCATTTAGCAACAGCAAAAAGTGAGCTGTGTGAGAGCTTCTAACTCTTGTTTACAAGGTGCAGTGACTTCTGTCTTGCATAGTAGCCACAATTATAGCAGCTACTCTGTGGCTATAACACAGCTACTTGAAAATAGCTGAGATAAAAATTACCTTTTAATCATCTCTCCCCCTCCAAAAAAAAAGTTGATCAATAAAAGTGATCTGTGCCGGTTCCTGGACAGGTTTGAGCTGGGCTAGTTTTTTAGCAGTGTCTTCCAATTCAGGTTTTGGAGGAGTTCTCAGCCTCTGCCTGTGTGATACCTTTGACTTCAGGTCTAGTAGAGTGTAGTTACATTTTAACTTCACCCTGTAAGTACAGTTAGGAAGTGAAGCCAAATACACTTCCCTCCAGTAATTACTCTAGTTACTGTAAGCTTTGCTCTTGTCTGTTGGAGACTTTTGACCTTACTGTTCCCTTTACTGATACCTTTGTTTCCCCTTTGTTTCAATCAGATCAGATTGATTCTGTTGTGAATTCTACAGGCGGTATTTGAATACAGCTCCAGTCCCAGTGAAGTTCTGAGCAGCAGCTGCAGTGTTAAATTTGTTACTGCTCAGGTATCTACCACTGAAAAACCTCAATTTTCCTGTGCCTCTCACCCATCAGGTTCTTCCCAAACATTCCACCAGCTGAACTGAAGCACCAGTATCTTGTCTGTAAGCTTAGACAGTAAAGGTAGTTTCAGCTTAACTTTGTTTCCTCAGTTAAGCCACTGGGCTGTAGGGTTATGTGTTTGGGCAACAGTGGGATGTGGGAGGTTGAATTTAGAATGGTGAAGAGCAAAGATGCGTGTGTTTGTGCCCAACACGGTGAAGCGTCTAAACTGAATATGTTATTTATCCATGGATGTGCGTTTTGATTGAGAATGTGAGCTGACACGCCAGCATGCACCAAGATGGGTTCCATCTGGGTATCCTGTCAGTCCTGCGGGAAGTGCTCTTCACAGTCTCTAGTTTGGGAGGAGTGAAGGGACAGCTGGAGTTGGATGTAAGATTTTACGTGCGCTGATTTTAGCTATTTCTTTACTCCTCACTTTTTTAGAAAAAAGTGAACAGTGCAGTTTATTAACAGAGGCAGGATGAAAGGCCATTTCTGTTGTGTAGGAAACTGCTTGTCCTCATTGTCTAGAGAGGAAGGAGTGATACTGATCTGATTCACTTGTACTGTCAAATGCACAAACCTAGAGAAAGCAGCCAGTGCTCTTAAGGTAGTTTCAACTTAGCAGGTAAAACTAGAAGGGAGAATTTTACCCATCTGTAAATGCTTTCCTTTGTTACTGCTCAAGCCTTGAAAAAACTTGAATCTCCTTTTTGAGAAATTGTACGGTATGTGCCAAATTTTATGTAAACATTAGCTTGCTTCTGATTTGCAAAATCTATTCTTATTTTCCTGCTTGTCTCTGAGTTTAAGCCATGGTTTAAATCTTAAAAGCCTCAGGATGTGGCTTTTTATTTCTATATTGCACTTATTATGTGGCTGTCTTGTATTTTTGGAAATGTTAATTAAGAAGCAGAACAAATGAACCTAAAAGAATTGATGATGGTGATTAGGTTTCATGCATCCCTAAAGGAAAACAGTCTGTTCCTCTTGCATCTGAGTGCTGAGGAAGTCCTGTTGGGTGAACAGGTCCTTTCACAAACCTGCAGTTTTTCAGGCTCCAGCTTGAAAAAAAGTAACATAACTCCCCCTCCCTCTGTTCCCCCTTTTCCCCTGCTAAACTCGATGATCAGGAGCAGTGGATTGGTGCTGCTGCAGGTCGAGGCTTGAGTTGTTAAAAGCAGTTAAAAGGGCTTGATCTGCCTCCAGGGTAAAATTCAAAATGCTGAAGTGCTTTTACTGTAGTTTGGCCGGATAGGAGAACAAAAACTCCAGCTTAGGCAAGCTGTGGCAAGTATGTGAGACACTCACAAACTTCTGTTGTGAAGGAATCTCTACAAGTTCTCAGAGCTCTGTCAGGGCGACACAACCAGAGGGTTGTTTCTTGGTCAGACCACATCCTTGTGTTAATAAAACAGGGGGGAAAATCGACACAAATCAGAAAAAAAATATGAGAACTAAGGATTTGGGATGACTTGCACTCAAGTGGTTGTATGTAGGGTTAAGAAAGAATGGTGGTCATTAATTTACAGCTAAACGCTACCTAAAGAATGGATGGTACTTCAAATGCTGAGTGTGGGAAGCTAGATGGTTTTTGTGCAGTTGTTAGGTTTTCATGGGGATGAATCCTTAAGATTTGTTAGCTTTGGAACAAACAGCGATTTTGAAGACACTTTTTTTTCCCCATGAACTATAAATAAAATTAAAAAAATGAGAATTTGAAAGCTTTTGGGAAGTTTTGACCTCACAGTGTTCTAAGATTTGACTGTTTTTATAATTTCAGTGTCCTGTACTTCTCTCGTCTGTCCTGCATTTGGAGACCTTTCTCCAGTACTTGGCTACGTACTATCCAACTTGCAGCAGTTTACATCGGTGTCCACTCTTGCATCTCTACGCACGCATTGGACTTGGGGGGAAAATGTCTTGATGGATCCATTTTCTGTGTGATATGCTGGTGGTTCCTGTCGGTGCTTAACCATGGCTTCTAAATGGTAAGACCTTTTCCACCATTCTGTCACAAAAACATTTTCATTCATCAAACTATTTTTCCTTATTGCTTAGTACTCAGCTATCTATGTTGTACTGTTGACACACTTTGAACTACTGATTCAGTATCAGTTATCTTAATAGAAGGGTGTCTGTACTGCATAAAATCAAATTAGAAGATTTGATTTAACATTGGGTATAGTAACTGACGGTGGCCAAAATATGTCTAAATGTCTAAAGAAGAGCTTAAGAGCAGGGCAAGCAGCCTTTTGTCTTCTCAGTTGGAGCTCGGGGATTTCCTAAGTCAGATGTGGTTCCTGTTCATTTAGTAATCCTCAAATTCTTCATTTGGTAATTCTCTTTGTATACTCTCTTGATGTTCAATAATTCTCTCAAATTTTTCTTCACAAATTTGCTCGATACAAAACAGACCTCTGAGAGTTCTCTTCACAGTGTGCAGGCAGGTGTCTGAGCTCTGTCCTCTTGTGGATGAAGCCAGGTAATGCAGCCGTGAAGAGGGTCACAGTTCCTTACACTGATGCTCTTTACTTCTTTTCGTGTAAGGATTTGATCAGTATTTAATAGATCAGTATTGTCAAGCACAGAGCAATTGGTGTGCATGAAGCACTTCTGAGCTGAAGTGGATGTGAACAGATCTAACTAATCCAACATCTGAACTGTCCTTCAAAAATAATGCAGTGTAGTGCTTCCCATAGTCAGGTACTGAAGCTGATAGACTGAACTTATTTTGCTCTTTGAGAACAAGAAGAAACAACTGAAAACACTTATTTCTGTGGTGTTTGCTGTGTGACCTTTTTTCTGGGATATTCTGTATTAATTGTTCTATAATATTACTTCATAGAATGCAATAAAATGTTCTACTAACTAATTGCCATTATGAATTGAATATTATATATTCTATGTGCTTGGTGTAATTCTCTTTTTCCTTGGTTGTATATCTTGTGTAATCTTTAGAGGAGAAGTATGCAGTGGGATGGAATCTGAATGTATCATAGGCTCTGCCGTTGGATCATCTCCAGTGTTTGCTATCCCTGGCTGCTTCTATCACTGGTTTACGCTTCTAGTTGTAGAATACCCTGACTTGCCCCACTGTCTCGTGTTATACTGCTGTTATTACCTTTTGGTGTGTTTTCTCTCAAAATATGATTGCTGCACAAGTGTACTTTGAACATCCTTATTTTTGTGTTACTCAAGGAAGGCAGGAAGTCTTTTTATCATTAGAGTAGAAACTCCAAACCGATCTAAATGAGATGGAACAGTGGAGGTAGATAGTATGAGGTCATTAGTATGATTTTGTTTCTGTTGTAAGTTGTTCTCTTTTGGCTGTTTATCATGGTTTGGACCTGGTTTTACCTTACTCTTCAGAAAGTTTTAATATTTATCTATGCTTCTACATTTCTGTCTATTTATATGGAGAAATGATGCAGTGACAAATACCAAGTATTCAAGGTGTCAGTGTGCAGTTCTGCCTTACTGGAAACAAGGCTAATTTTTGGAGTACTTCTTGGTTATTGTTGTACTTTCTATACTTATCTGCTAGATGTAAAAAATTGAATTAAATAAGCAATGAGGTAGTAGGTTTAAAAAAATCATTAGCATTGGGTCCTTAGCTTCTGTATCCATATTGTCTGTCCTTGGTATTAGAAACACTGTTGTCTGTAGGCAATAAACACTTCAGCAAAAGGTAAAGTCATCTGTCAGGGTGTATTTTCCTGTCATGGAGAATGCAGAGAGTCTTACCTCAAGTGCTTTCCTTTAAAAGTGCATGTGAGAAGAAAAAATAATATATAGTTGGAAAAAGATGCCAGCTACCATTTTTCAGTGGTATGAATTTACCCCATGGAAATCAGTTGCCTATCAGCAGACCTGCTCAGGGCTTCATGCAGGCAGATCTTGAAAAGCTCTCATGGTGAGCTCTACATGACCTCTCTGAAATATTGTCAGGAGTGCAAGTTGTGCTGAGAAGTTTATTTCTGTCTGTAAATGCAGTAGCTGCACAACATTGAGGACAGGTAATGCATCTGCTCCTATGTTAAAAGTGGTTTTGCAAGGTGTAGTTAGACTAAGGTTTGTTTCCAATATAATTAAGAAAGTAAAGGACCGTCAAGAGAAGAAAGGATTTGGGTGGTGTTATGTTTGTTTTCCTTCTTTATTTCCTCTTCTAAAATAATCATTTAGGATTAAAGAAGAACTTTGTACTTGCTCCACTCCTCAGCAGTTTTGTTTGCTGTCTCTGTGTAAATTGTAAAATGGATATTGAGGAAATAAATTAAAATATTTCAGGGTTTTTTTATTGCAAAGTTTCTGTTGGGAGGTGCTCTGTGTTTTAGTATGTGATTACATAGCTCAGTGAGCTTCACCTACTTTAATAGATCTTGTGGTGAATTTTTCCCCTCGTCTGTCCTGCTTTATTAGGTCTCTGACCAACTAGAGGTGTGCTTCTGCTAAATATCTTTGTAGACCACACTAGCTTGCAGTGTTCAGTGACTTGCAGAATGCCTCACATTTGACATCCCTGGTGTTAAGTAACATGGAACATCTGAGACACATCTGTAAGAAAGCAAGATGAAAACGGTATTAGGGATGCAGAGGAGCTGCTTAAATGGGAAGTGGGAAAGCTGTGTGTGTCAGACTAGAAGAAAAAAACTTTGAACCTGGCTTGTAGGATTTCGTTTGCCTGGGTTCTGTGGATTTTTTGAGCTGCTCATGCATCTAGGTCAGGGTTTGTGTATGATCGCTTGTTTGGTTGTAGGAACATCCAAAATTTACAAAGCTCCTGTTTTCAACCGTGTGTAAAGCTTTCATTTCAACATTGCTGCCATGGAGAACAGCTGTGTGTCTTCAACATAAAGGGTGATTTTTAGTTTTAAGATTTCCTTATGATCATACGTTTGTTTTGATGTAGTCTACTAGTGTGTTGAAGATAATACACAAGATACTCTCAGTGTTTTTTATGAACACCTAAAATTAAGTGCATTTTGCCTTCAAAGGGACTTGAACTGTTGTGGGTTTCTTTCAGAAGTTTGATTTAAGAATCAGCAAGAAATGGTGGAGAAAGAAACTTGTCTGCTGGTTGACTTTGATCTTGGCTGACTTAGCACTGTTATAGCTCTTAAGTATTTATATACTGCTGTGTGTGTGCTTATGTATCTTCAAATCTTAACACTTTTTATTTGGACACCTATCTTGCTATTAGCTGCAGAGATGCTTCTGATTTCCATGTGCAGTCAGCAGCTCTTTGCTTGAGAAGAATTCACTTCAAGAGGGGCTCAATTTAAAAGGAACAGCAACTTCATCGAGGTGTAGAGTAACTGGCCAAGTCGAAGCAGAGGCTCTGTATTGCAGTTGAGGTCTATATAGTATAGTGAAATGGAAACCAGGAGTCTTTAGAGAACTGGAAAGTCCCTGTCCCTTGGGTAGTGGCTAATGAAAACACTGTCTTTATACAGACATTGTACTTCAAAGACAGGAAGACCATGATAGGTGGTTATTCAGAGGTTTGGGTGAAGCACAAGTGATGCAGCTATTTCTGATATCTCTTACACATTTGCAGAGCTTTCCTGTGGAAACTTCTGAGTACCCCTCCCTTATGTCTCTGGCCAGCATGGCTTAACATGCCCTGTCTCACTCAGCCCAGAGCACTTTTTACCTACAGTGCACCACTAACCAAGAAGGTCTTACTTCTGCAATCCTTAGCTCTTCCTCAGCTAAGTACCTCTGGCTCAGAAATGCACTTAGGAAGTGCAACAAAGCTCGCTTCCAATGCAGATGATACAGTAAAGAAGTCCCAGGTACTTTGTTTTAGGTATTCCTTAAACAATTTGGCCTGGTTTTAGGGCCAGAGGTGGAACCCTCACAGGGCAGTTTCTTTATAATAGGAGAATTGTCAAAAAAGAGAGATCAGGTGACTGGAATAAAATGCTATAACTTTAATGGGGGAAAATAAGAGGGATAATGAGAGGAAAGCAGGTGCAAGAGGAGAAAGGATTAAAGCTAAAATGTTTCAGAGTCAAGGAAGGAGTAGCAGTGTTATATGAGGAAAGAAGCTCTCTTTCAGGTTGGTTAGCTAGTAATCTTTCTTTAACCACATTTCATTAGCTCTTCCACATGAGTGATGAAATGTAACCCTAGTGTGGAGAAAATAACAGTCTTGACACCTCATTGTGTTTCCATTTGTAAGCAGTCTGCTGACTTGAAACAATTGCACTTTAAGTTGACCTCTCTGTGTTAAAAACATTGCATGTAATATTCTACTCGGGTCATTTTGCTATTCATGTTTAACACAAATTAATTTCAAAAGAAAGATGTTTTTGAAAACTAGTTATTAGGAAATGGAAAGCAATGAAGATTAATTGGTGATATCTTAAGGAGTCTGAAACTGTTTTTGAGAAAGAATCCTGTCTTTCACTAGAATAGAATCATAGAATCATTCCGGTTGGAAAAGAGCCTTGAGATGATCCAAGTCCAACCATTAACCCTGCTCTGCCAAGTTCACCTCTAGACCCTATCATGAAGCACCACATCTAAATGGCCTTTAAACACCTCCAGGGATGGTGATCAAAACCCCTTCCTTGGGCAGCCTGTTCCAGTGCCTGACCACTTTTTCAATGAGGAAATTTTCCTAATGTCCAGCATAACTTTCCACTGGTGCAGCTTGAGGCTGTTTCTTTTTGTTCAATCACTGATTACCTGTGAGAAGAGACCAGCACCCATCTCTCTACAGTGTCTCTTCAGGTAATTTTAGAGGGTGATAAGGTCTCCCCTCAGTCTCTTTTTCCTCAGGTTAAACAGCCCCAGCTCACTCAGCCTCTCACCAGACTTTCTCTCCAGTCCTTTCTCTAGCCTCAGTTGCTCCTCTGGATCTGTTCCAGCACCTCCATCTCTCTTAAAGTGAGAGACCCAGAACTACCCCATATACTTGAGGTGAGGCCTCACACAGTGCCCAGTACAGGGCACAAGTCCTGCTGGCCTGATACAAGCAGGGCATGCTGCTGGCTTATGTTCAACCACTTGTCAACATGTACTCCCTGGTCCCTTTTTTACTAGGCCACTCTCTAGCTCCTCATACTCCAGTCTGTAGCTGTAGGGGGGGATTTTCGTACCTTCTTTCACAATATATGATAATCTCACATAGGCTTCTTTTGATGTTAGAATAGTCCTTTCTATTTAATATGATATTAACTAGTTAAGCATACAGTATCATTATTTTTGTCTTTAATCTGCATTTTTCAAGTTATCTTTCATGATGTTTCTGCTCGACAGAACCATTTTAAGTTCATGTACTTGGAATGAGCCAATACACTGGAGTGCTCTTGGAGCTTTTCTGCCACCCCTCCAGACAGTGGAGCCTGTGTGATGGAGCTCAGTGCCTTTGCTTTGGCTGCTGCCTTTTAAGGAAGGCCTGTTCACCCAGCTTCTGGCAAGCTGGCCTGCATGGGTGTGCACAGGAACATAAATGTTCCATGGAGGATAAAAATGGAAGCTTTCTCTTGCATGGCTCAACAATTTGTTGGTTTTAGGTTCCTTCTCCTCCCAAGTATTTGTTTACTTAGTGGTTTTGATGGACTGAGGAGCATTTGTTCCAGCAGTGCATTTAGCAACTGTGCTTTCTTATTTGCTAATAATCCAACATTGCTGGGATTTAAAGAGTTTTTTTTTCCCCTCCCCTGCTTATTAGAACCTTAACCAATTTTATCAGACCTGTATTTCATCTCAAATATATTAGTAGATTTCCAGATAAAAAGAGCAAATTAGATTTATACTGAAAGTTAGAATTTCTTCTCCTGTTTTTAGAGCCCTGAACCCCAAACTGTGCTGAACAAACCTAAATTATACCATTTTTTCCCCACTAAGAACTAGAAAAGTTGCCTTTTTTTAACCCCCATTATTTCTTTTAAAAATGAATACACTAACTTAAAATACTTGTTCCACACATGAACTTGTGTAGCTTTGACAGGATAGCTCTGTTAAACACGAATGACATCTTACAAATGTTGATGTACTAAAGCTATGATACTGGGGTTTCTACAGGCCCACATAGAGCTCTTCTGGGAGCATCATCTGTGTCTAATGGTTGTTACAGAATTTTTATTTCTCCAAAATGTCTTCAAACAGGAGCAAATGCAATGTTAATTTAAAAACTTGTTCAACAGCAGGCATCCATAAACATCCTGTGTTTGCATATGGAAAAATAGTCTACAGGGGAGTTACAAAGTGTGCATGCAAGATTTGCTCTAAATTAACAATTAGTATTCATGTGGTGTATTACTGTGATAAATTGGCTGTAGTGTGCTGTCTGAAAAGTAAGTTTCTTAAGTATCTCACTGTTCCACTGCTTCAAATTGAATACAATACTGTATGTCCGTAGCAGGTAAGCAAGGCATCTTGATCTGAGCAGAAGTGAATTTGTTTTCATCCAGAAAGATTGACATTTGTACTGAAAGCCACGAATGTTGAAGACTTCAGCCAGCGCACATAGTGCAGCCACTTTTATTGTAAGAATTGATGGATAGATTTCCTATTTAAACCAAATTAGGTAGTTCTGGCAGCAGCGTTTATCCATGTCACGTTCAGATGATCAAATGCAGATACATTCAAGTTATTAAGTAAACAGAAGGGGCAGAGGCATCTATGTTTTGCAAAAATATTTGAGTGCAGTTGCTTTGCACTGAAGGAAGACTTCCATATAGGATTTGGAGAGGAAAACCGCTATTTTGAAATGTAAGCTTTTGAAAAAGAAAAATCTTGTAATGCTTTAGAGATCATTATTTCTGTCTTTGAGATAGAGATGAGGTGGGAGTATTTTTAAAGTTGTGCTGCAACACACCTGTGGGCAAATGTACATGATATCTATTTTTTCCCTGGTAGTACTCTATCAGGAGCATCTAACACTACTTTTAACTACTCTACCTTTCAGCAGAAAGAAAACTTCAGAGATAGAATCTCTGATAATTTGTCTAGCATTATAAGACACCCTTATAGCTGAACAAAGATGCTATTTAAGAAAGTGAAGTTCTTATTTCATAGATTCATAGAATGGTTCAGGTTGGAAGGGACCTTCAAGATCATCTAGTTCCAACCCCCCTGCCATGAGCAGGGACACCCCCCACTAGACCAGGGTGTTCAAGGCCCCAGCCAATCTGGCTTTGAACACTTCCATGGAGGGGGCAGCCACAGCCTCCCTGGGCAACCTGTTCTAGTGTCTCGGCACCCTCATTATGAAGAACTTCCTCCTGACTTCCAGTCTAAACCTCCCCTCTTCCAGCTTGAAACTATTACCCCTGCTCCTACCACTACAAGCCCTTGGAAACAGCCCCTCCTCAGCTTTCCTGTAGCCTCCTTTTTCTACTAATTTTAATATTAACCTCTGAACTGTTCACTGTGGTTGTGTTATGAGGAAGAGAATCAGACTCTGAAATTTTATGTAGGAGTACTATATATGAAGAGAGATATAAATACATTCCTCCTTAATTCCCGTAAATCTTGTGGCACAGTTATATTTCACTATGACGCTATCCCAAGTTGGATGAGGTCAGGGTAACCTGGTGTAGTGAGCAGCATATCTGCCCATGGAACTAGATGATCTCTGAGATTCCTTCCAATGGGAACTGTTCTGCGTTTATATGTAGAAATTTGAGTTTTAGTAATATGGGCTGTATAACAGAACAGAGGATGTACAGCTAAGCGAGTAGAGACTCGAGCACATCAGGCCGTGCAGATGGACTTGTGAGTATGCCCACTTGGGTTTCTTCACTAGGTTATTACTTTCTGGTGTGTCAGTAACATTTGAACTCACCTTCCTTGTTATAAAATTTTCAATGCCAAATTTAAGATTAGGCCATGCTTGGTAAGGGGACCAAGATAAACGGATGCTGTGTGTACTTCTGGGATTGGAATGAAGGCTGTTTTGAACAAATGATAGTATTTCCCTGTCCGTTTGTCCTGTGTGCTTTGGGCATGAATTTAAAACTTGATCATACAAGGATGAGGAAATTCTTCTATAGAATCCGTGTAGAGGATTCTGACAGAAGCAGTGGCAGGTGTTGTGAAAACAGCCATTCCCTGAGGGGTCAAAATGCTTCATAACTATGTTCAATAGGGCATGGAACGGTGCAGCAAGGGGCAATGGTTTGAAGCTGGAAAAGGGTAGATTTAGGTTAGACATCAAGCAAAAGCTCTTTAATCTGAGGGTGGTGGATCACTGCAATGGGCTGTCTAAAGAGGCGATGGAGGCCCCATTCCTGGAGACTTTCAAAGTCAGCCTTGATGGGGCTCTGAGCAATCTGTTCTGATTAGAGATGGCCCTGATTCTTCCTGGGGGGGTTGGACTAGATCACCTTTGGAGGTCCCTTCCAGTCCTGTGATTCTGTATGTTGAACCACATTTGCACTTAAGTAATTCTGGAGATGCAAGTGTGTTCTTAGTCTCTGGTTATCACTTATTATCTATCTGGCTTCTCTACAGGTCAGCCTACATTACTGTAGGTTGGCAGTTCTTTTCTTTGTATTTCTGTTAAGCACTCAAAAAGCTTTTGGTAAAGGTTTTCCGCTCTCAATTCCTTAGAGATCTAGTTTCATGGCAGTGTTGCCTTTTCTGGTCTGACTTACTGGTAGCTGTTCCACAGAGCCTTTGTTTTTTAAATGTTGGATTTTTATAGATGTCCTTCACGGAGAAATGTCGACATCATGCTTGGCATCATTCACTTTGATCCCTTTTTATAGAGGAAAATTTTGGCCCCTTCTGTCGTTACACGATTGTGTAACGATGCCTTCCCTCAGTGTTTCTAATTGCATGGGAGTGGGTATGATTCAGAGGACACACTACTCTGGGATTTGCTTTGAAATGCAAGTTCTTATGTGAAGCAAATCTACTGGTGGAAAAGATTCATACATTTGGAAGGTGATACCTCAGTGCTTGGAACAAGCTAGAGCTAGTGACAGGAAGCCCAGATCCTTATCTTGACTGAGGATTGTGGAAGCTGTGGGACAGACAGTAATATGATCTCAGGAACTCATAATGACTTAAGGAAAGAGTTGTATTCTTGTATGCAACGTCAAGATAAGAACAGTTATTACCAAACACAGAAATGGTAAAATTTTCAGGGCTTATTGATTATTAAATGGGATAATGTTGCATTCGGTCAGTGAACTATATAGGAGTTGTCTTATGTTCAGCTTTAATGCATATATTTTGCCAGGTATTCTATTTCTATTTAATTTCTACTAATGTTAAATAATGGGCAAACTCAGAGACTTGTGGTCAATGATTCAAAGTCCAAATGGAGAGGAGTGACGAGTTGCATCCCTCAAGGGTCAGTACTGGGACCAGTGCTGTTTAACACCTTTGTTGGTGATACAGACAATGGCGTTGTGTGCTTCTTCAGCAAGTTAGCCGATGATACCAAGCTGTGTGTTGTGGTGAACAGGCTGGAAGGAAGGGAAGCCGTCCAGAAGGACTTGGGCAGGCTGGCCAGTGCCACCCTCATGAGATTCAACAAAGTCAAGTGCAAGGTCCTGCACCTGGGTCCAGGCAATCCTAGGCACAAATACAGGCTGGATGGGGGAACAGATTGAGAGCTGCCTTGAGGAGAAGGACTTGGAGTGTTGATTGATGGAAAAACTCAACATGAGCTGCAGATGTTTGCTTGTAGCTCAGAAAGCCGGCTGCATCATGAGAAGTGTGACCAGTAGGTTGAAGTGATCCTCACCCTCTATTCTGCTCTCACAAGACCCCATCTGCAGTACTGCATCCAGTTCTGGAGCCCCCAGCACAGGAAGGATATCAAGCTGTTGGAACGTGTCCAGAAGGAGGGCCACAAGGATGAGTGAAGGACTGGAGCACCTCTCCTGTGGGTTCAGACNGGGAGGTTGTGGCTGGAAGTGTTCCCTCCCTGGAAGTGTTCAAGGCTGGTTTGGCTGGGGCCTTGAGCACCCTGGTCTAGTGGAGGGTGTCCCGGGTTGGAACTAGATGATCTTGAAGGTCCCTTCAAACCTGAACCATTCTATGAATTAAAGCCCACTTCTTACGTAAACTCCAGAGCACTCCAGAAAACTCCAACCTTCCAAAGAAAAAGCCCCACAACTTGCCTGAAAAGCCCTGCAGTGCACCATAAGAGCAAATACAGATGAAACAATTGAAATGATTGAAAGGAAATAAAAACTTTACCAAAGCTGAAGGTGTGTTGCTTTTACTTCAATTTTTTAAGAGACATGAAGCTGGACTTTTTCTGAGGAAAGCAGGAGGACAGCCGTGGCCTACAATTTATACATTTAAAAAGAAACCAAAACAAAGTGAAACTACAGGAAGATGAAATTGCCTAAGTTTAAAGTGTTGTTTATGCAAATTAACAGGTCCCAGTCTTCACTGCTGTAGAGATGGTTTATTGCAGCATTGTAAATTGCTTTGTCCTAGCTCATGTCCTTAGGTTTTTGGCTCTGAAATTACATTAATTGGACTGCATGAAGGAGGCTGCTGTTGCTGAGTTAGGAATTAACTGCAGAGTACCATCTTAAATTATATCTGTGTCTTTCTAAATTTTGAAACTTTGTGATGTGTAAAGCTAATTCCTTTAACTGTATCAGGTTCTTTCAGGCGCTTAGTCCAAACTAACTCTCCAGCATGACAAACTGTTTTCTCTCTCAGTGTGGTTTTCTTTTTCTAGGTTACATTCTCTTTTTCATTTCTGTATGAAGCACAAAATAAAAGTGAATGATACTAACATTTCTCTGGTGTTCAGTGTGGGCTCTGGGATGCAGTTTGAAGTCTTTGGTTGAGGGAACATTAACTTTCTTGAAGGGTTTTGGCAGCTTCTCTGTAACCTGGCCCGGACCATGGGGTTTGCTGCAGTCAAGCCTTCACAGTGCCACTGCAGGGCCCCCTTTCAGAACTGTGTGTTTCCCTTATCAGCACAGTAATGCTGATGGGGCCGAAGGGCAGAGCTCCTCTTCCCAGCATAAGAAAACCCAAGAACCCCTCTTGCCAGGTTACCTGTTAGATGTAAAAGAGATACTGTGTTCTCTCTGATGCAGGACATGGGAGTGGGGTGGATTTATGGTAACAGGGCCAGGATGGTTTTCAGTCCACTCTGTGCTACGAATGTGTTCGTTATGCACACTAGTTCCTCCAGGGACCCATAAAATAACGTGTGTTTACGGCAGGGTGTCCAGGTGTTCTCTAAAAGGAAGCTTGCCAGTCTGCCATCTGTTTCATAGTTGCCTTTTACTCTCCTTAGTGCTGTTTCTAGAAGTTCTTGAGATGTGAACTCAAGGCACTTGCAAGTGGTTTTCTCTCTCATGGGTCTTTCATTTGGCTATGTTCTATTTTTATAGGATTTCTTGGCTTTAGGATGGTCCTGCATGGTCCCCTGCTTCCATAAAATTCCAGTGTAGTTGCTTTTCCTGTGCACTCCTGACAAACAGCTCTGCTCCACTTGTGCTGGAAGGTCTAATTCCAAGGGGCACCAGTCTGAGAAGTGTTCATACCCTCTGATCACTCACTTTGTTGGCCAGTGTGCTCCTTTCTCATGTTTCATCATGATTACATTTATACAACCTTCTGATGTGAAGTCTTGCTGATGTGGATTCCTGTTAATGAGGGGTGTGCAGCTCAGACCTTGTCTTCTTGCTGCTTCTGTCAGTAGCTTTGGAATCATGACAGGGGAAGCCTGAGTGACCTGAACAGGAACTTCAGGGCAAAACCTGCCTTTTCTTTGAGGCTGCAGAAGCAAAACACTTACAGAAAGACATCAGAGAACTTCTTGTAGTACAAATAGTAATGCCATGAGTCTTGAGTCTCCCTATCTTTTCTATTAATTAGAGATTCTAGAATAAGAAAGTAAGGCTTTTGTAGGCTGTTTTTGGTTCTTTTGTTTTGTGATAGATTTAACAGTTGTAAGACTTAGATATTTTCCCCTGAGAGATTACAGCAGGCTCAAGATTGTGGAAGAACCATGGTTGTATGCTTCCTTATTGCTTAAGGAAAAGGAGTAAGAGCAAGCATGAGAGAGGAGGGTATGTGAGATGACACAGGGAGAACTGTAAGCTTTGTTTCTTAGCTTTATTATCTATAAAACACTGCTTCGTGGAATGTATGGGGATTGAGAGCATCCTTAGTAAGTTTATATGTGACACCAATTTGTGTGGGAGTGTTGATCTGCTCGAGGGCAGGAACGCTCTCCAGAGGGACTTGAACAGGTTGGATCAATAGGCAGAGGCCATTTGTACGAGGTACAATAAAGCCAAGTGTCAGGTCCTGCAATTTGGTCACAACAGCCCCAGACAATATCACAGTCTCACAGTAATGATGAGGCTGGAAAAGACCTTAAAGATTATCCAGTCCAACCTAAAACCAACCAAGTAAACCTAAACAGTGCTACAGACTGGGGGCTGAGTGCCTCATAAGCTGCCCAGCAGAAAAGGACCTGGGGGTGCTAGTAGATGGCTGGCTTCATAGGAACCAGCAGTGTACCCAGGTGACCAAGAAGGCCAACAGGATCCTGGCCTGGATCAGGAATAGTGTGGTCAGCAGGAGAAGGGAAGTTATGGTGCCCTTGTACTTGGCCCTTGCGAGGCCTCACCTCGAGTACTGTGTTCAGTTCTGGGCCCCTCACGATAGGAAAGCCATGGAGATGCTGGAATGGGTCCAGAGGAGAGCTTGTGAGGTCCTTTCCAGCCATGATTGTTCCATGATTCTGTATGGAAGTCATGGAGTTAACAATCACCTATACTCATATAACTCTACATATACGTGTGTGTGTGAATGTATATATCTCCTGCCCCAGCTCACACAGTTTAGTGGGCATGGTGGTGGTGAATTGATGACAGTTGGACTTGATCTTGTTAGTCTCCTCCAACCTTAATCATTCTATGAACTACATTCTGTAGAAAACACCTTTTCTTTAGTCAAGCAGAAGCCATCCTGAAGGAAAAATCGATCAAAGGTTTTGTGTGCAACTGTTATCAGTTGTGTTGACTAGTGCATCAAGTTTATTTTCAAATACAGTCGTGTATGGTAAGAGGTTTTATTTCTTATGTGTGTTTCTGTTTGTAAAGCTTGTAACTTGAAAAGTTATGTTTTCTTGTTGGAAAAAAACATTACTTCAGCCCTTAGTTTGTTTTATTTGTGGCCAATTTACGTGCGCTGCGTGTTCTATAGAAAGTCACACCTTCCACATTTAAGTGGAGTGATGCACTAGGCACTTGCAATTCATCTGTTGTCTCCACCCTATACTCTGGTATCAGGTTGAACCTTTCAATGGGTGTTTAAGGTTAGATACAGCTTGAAACACCTGGTAACACCCTCTTTGGCAAACTCTAGGGTGGCAGGTGGATGACTGGGAGCAGTCTCGTAGAAACGTCTGAAGTTCTCTTTTGTTTCCAAACGCTGGAAACCACAAAGTAGTCCTGTGGCAAGCGTTCAAGTGCAGAAAAGGAAGTTCTGTAGAAAATAATGCTATTATGAACAAATGATTGCTTGAGTTTGTAATGACTCATGATCTTATAATTACAAATTATCCTAGTGTTTTATTATTTGTTCTGAAAACACATAAAACACTTTTCTGGAAATAACATTGTGCATCTTTTTTCTTCCTATTGATAGCAAAAACGCAGTGAATGAAATTATCACACTGACATGTATTTACTGGATCCAACATTGTGCCTGTTTACAAGGGAGGTGTAGAGCAACTTGAATATTTGCTGATTTTAATGCAGGTTTGGGTACAAAAGAGAGCGTGCGTTGTCACAGCCTACAGAACTTTAAAGCTGTCCAGTGTGGCAACGCTTAATGAACCGCTTTTTTCAAGCTGTGGCTATTAACTAGGTATAATATTTAAGGTGTGTGACCGTAGAGTTGGATTGAGAGCTTAATCCAGCTGAGCAGCCCTTGCCAACACTGAACTACTGTAGTTCTGGAACTTGAAGTGGGTTACTCTGTATTTTTCACAGATTGGTTTTGTTAAGTTAGATATGAGTGAATTTCAGATTAAATACCTTCTTTTAAGGGATGCACAGTAGGGTGGTAATACTGCATGCCTAGGTTGGAAAGCTGTGTTGAGTGCCTTCTGAGGCAAATTGTCTGAGGAACAGGAAGGCGAAGTGCCCGGTCTTGCGTTTTCGTCACGACAACCCCAGGCACTGCTGCAGGCTGGGGATGAGGGGCTCAAAAGCTGCCCAGCAGAAAAGAACCTGGGGGTGCTAATAGATGGTCGGCTTCCTGAGAGCCAGCAGTGTGCCCAAGAAGGCCAGCAGAATCCTGGCCTGGATCAGGAATAATGTGGTTAGCAGGAGAAGGGAGGTTATAGAGCCCTTATATTCGGCCCTTGTGAGGCCTCATCTTGAGTACTGTGTTTCGTTCTGGGCCTCTCATTACAGGAAAGGCATGGAGATGTTGGAATGGGTCCAGAGCGGAGCTACCAAGCTTGTGAGGGGTTCAGAGAACCAGTAGTATAAGGAGAGGCTGAAAGAGCTGGGTAGGTGGAGTTTGGAGGAGCCTGAGGGGGGACCTCACCGCCCTCTACAACTTCCTGAAGAGAGGTTGTGGAGGGATGGGTTTTGGCATTGTCTCCTTGGTGACTGCTGACAGAAGCAGGGGTAACGGTCTGCAGTTGAGGCAGGGGAGGTTTAGATTGGGTCTTAGGAAGAAATTCTTTCCAGAAAGAGTGTTGAGGTACTGGAATGGCCTTCTCAGGGAGGTGGTTGTCACCATCCTTGGAGGTATCTTAAGAAGCATGTAGACGTGGTGCCTTGTAACCTGCTAGAGTGGCAGCGTGGAGGAGGTTGCTGTTTGTTTTTCAATCTCTCATGTATTTAGGTTATTTGTTNTAAGAAGCATGTAGACGTGGTGCCTTGTAACCTGCTAGAGTGGCAGCGTGGAGGAGGTTGCTGTTTGTTTTTCAATCTCTCATGTA
>VZRI01012849.1:0-24473 GCA_013397515.1 Upupa epops
TAATGAATAGATTGAGGAGGAATGGTCCTAGTTCTAATCCAACTCCACTAGATCCAGGCCTTGAACTAGACTCTGTCCCACTGACCACTGCTTTCCGGCTTCTATCCTGCAGCCAGTTCACGATCCACCTCACTACCCAATCATCCAGTCCACACTGCCTCAGTCTGGCCACGAGAATGCTATGTGAGACTGTGTCAAACACCTCACTGAAGTCAAGACAGACCACATAGAGCAAGCAGAAAGCAATATATACAACCAGCTAGTCGGAACGCTGTTAGCCTCCACATACCCTAACAACAGCCTGCCCTAACCACTAACAACGTGGTATTTTCCCACTTGGCAAAGTAATGTTCCCTAACAAAGTATTTGAGTTCATCCAGTAAATAGGTTTCCAATACTAAAGAGAACAAGATACATAAAGAATGTTTAAAAGGTGACTCAAAAACAATCATTCACATGAAACCCATGAGTCATATCAGGAGGAGAATATTTGTCCCAGAAATAATATTCCTAACAATCACAAATTGACAAGTTTCACAAGGGCTTTAAAAATATCTGTAATTAGCAGAAGTGACAAGATAATTATGAGAACGACAAGCCAGATAAGAGAAGGATAAAGCAAAGGCAATTTGTTGCCCTTTTGAGCACTTTATGATCTGGCCTACTCTCTATTCTTTACAGGCTGCTTTTATACAGAAAGATAATGGTAGACTTGTAGAGGGATTTGAATTGTCAGAACTTTTTAATCAGTTCCTAAGGAACTATATTTAATCAGCACAAGATGCAGTGCTACTGAGGACTAAGTAGAGAGGGAAAATAAAGAGAATAACTGATCCACTTCAAATGCTTCAAGGGCATGCACTCTGGGACAGGAGATCATAGAATCACAGACTCAACTGGGATGAGAAAGGACCTGGAAAGATCATCCGGTCCAATCCCTCTGCCACAGCAGGATCACGCAGACCAAGTCGCACAGGAGCAGATCCAGGCAGGTCTGGAATGTCCGCAACCCCTCTGTGCAGCCTTTTTCAATACTCTGTTACCTTCCCTGGGAAGAAGTTCCTTCTGATACTGATAGGGAACCTCCTCTGTTCCAGCTTGCACCCCTTGCCCCTTGTCCTGTCACCAGATGCTCTTGAGAAGAGCCTGGCTCCATCCTCCTGACACCCACCCCTCACAGATTTAGAGACATTACTGGACTTAGGAATGATGAGGGAAAGGTAGATGAGGGAAAGGCGATGATGGCAATGTATTCAATGCAGTCCATAGTAAGAGAGCAATAAGAAGTTTAGTGGGACTTACCAGCTGCCTAGACAGCCCTGGCAGTTTTGTCTTTAACATGAAGTGCTGGGTTAAAGCGCACAGCCCTCAAATTTGTGATTATACAGACAAATGAGAGCTGTTACAAGCAAACACTTAAACAGATCAATTAAGAAACCACAACACACACACACACAATTTTATATATATATAATACACACTATATATGAGAATATATTGTGATACACTCTGATGGCTATATGGGAGAAAAGTAATTTAACCATCACTCTTTGACCATCAGGTTTTGGACTGCTACCAAAAGTGAGACCACTTGCCCAAGATATGGAAAGGTCCCTTATAGTGTCTGACAAAAACACCTTCTCTTACAAACACATCCACCCTGCTGTCCTTCTCACTCTCTTGTCCTCTTCTGTACTGCATTATTTCCTGAGACATCACAAGGCTGGCTTGCAGAAGATCATTTGCAAACTGAGACCCTGTCTGATGTGGAATAAACTCAAGATATCATCTCCTCAATGTGGAATAAACTCAAGATATCATCTCCTCAATGTGGAATAAACTCAAGATATCATCTCCTCAAGAAGCGGACTCAAAACTCAAGAAGCAGACTCAAAAACCATCAAAACAAGAAGTGCATTTATGCACTTTGCAGCATTACCTTTTAGCTGAGGAAAACGGGAGCTCAAAACAAATACTAAACCAAATCTTGCTACTTACTAGCTTTATACAAATGCATAGAAAATGGTAAATGTCCTTAAAAAAGGGTGCAGCCTTCACTAGAACACGTGGATGCAAAAGGAAAGTTCATGTGACTGTAGTTCCTGCCCCATTATGGAGGGTTTGTCTATCTTATTACTGAAACTCGTTGCTATCTCCTGTCACTTCCCTACTAAATCAATTAAACCTTTTGAAGAAAGAGGCCAATCAATATCTAACAAAACAGTACAGCCACTTCCACTAGAAATGAGAACAAAACACCCTGCAAAGCAGCGTAAGACTGAAGAATACAATGCCTCATGCAGAATTTGATCTGATCCTCCATTTCCTCCGATCCTTTTTATCCAGACATTTTCAGTTGCCTCTTTTAGAGGCAAATTTCACAAATTTAGCACAGCTCTGTAACATCTCTCTCTGAACAATCCTTTGAATTTCACACCTGCTGTGACAGGCAGGTAAACGCAGCTCTTCCAGCGGTTTGTATTTAGAATAACTTGGAGAATTTAAGTACCTTCCTGTCATCCTCCATAAAGAAGGATTTTTCTTTTCCTCCAGATACAGAGCAAAAGGTGAGTGCTCTTCAGAAACCTGAATTCTATATAACAGGTAGAAAGGATCTGGACATATTTAAACACCCAGACAAATCTCAGTCCTTTGAGCCAGCACAGGATGCCTACCTTGATGTTATCAAGGGTTTGTTACTGGAGAAGAATGGTGTTGTTCTGAGCAAACTGACACAGACTGCTAAAGGAAGGAAGTGCAAGCCAAGGAAAAGATGTTGTTTGCACTCAGGAAAAACAGATAAAGCAGAGGAAGAAGAGCATCTCTCACAGGGGCCCTTTCAGGGAGTGCCCTATTTTGCAATGAAGAGCAACCAGAGCACATCTACCATGTCAAGACACTGAGATGAACCTCTTCCTGAGAGATGACAAGATGCAGCCACCCATCTTCTCATGAGCAAATAATTCAAGATTTTAACACCAAAAGGAAAAGGAAATCAAACGGCAAAATACAGATCAAGTTACAAGCATCACAGCATAGAACAAGGTAAAGGTCTTTTCTCCTGAGCCTCCAGATGGAAGCTGTAAAAAAAGGGATTACCAAAATAAATTATAAATAGAAAAAGGTTAATAAGGGAAAGAACAATAAACAAGTAGGCAAATGAGGATTGCTACAGAATAGACCAGAACTGGACAGCTGAGCTGGACTGCTTCAGCATCTATATTCACATATAGCATGACACTGGTCAGAACTGCCTTAAGTAAAACTACTGGCAGGAAAAGCCTTATTCACGACATCTTCATCACTTGTGGCTTCACTCACCCAAAATATGACCAGACATGTCCTTCAAAAACAGCAGAATCTAACAGGAGAGCAACTTGGCCTAGTAGCTGTGATACAGTGCCACGATCTCACACTCTTACACCTCAGTCAACTGCTACAACTATGATTGTCTCCACAACCAGACAACTGAGTTCAGGATTTTTAAAAAGGAGGGAAGAAGGGAGAAGCGCACCTCTCTATAGCTAACGAACATCTTGGTCACTTGGCTTATATAAAAACTGCAAATATATCCACAAATCTAGTCATGCACATGTGGTTAGATGCTAATCATGATCCAGTGAAGTCAGAAATAGCCATATGAAGGTATAGTACCACAAGATTTGCAGCTGGGTAATGAGAATTTCTCTTAAGTAAAACAGCACCATTTAGTTCTCCTCAAGAAGAAAGATGACACTGAAGAAACCTATGTAAACGCATAGCTGCCACCTCCGAGTGTGTGAATTTGGATTGCTCTACTCACTGGTCATTCTTGCTCTTCTCTTCTTGTCTGAATCATCCTTGTTACTACATATAAAAAGCAAACCAGAAGAAGAAAAAAGAAAGGGCTTTAGCTAACGGCTAAACTTTATTTTTAGAAATATTTTATTTGACTTTCATTAAAATAATTCAGTGCTTTTGTTGACACTGCATCAGACTTACCGCTTCAATCTCAAGAGGTACATATTAACCCACTGTGGAAACAACTTGTGCTTAGCCAGATCCTGGAGAGACCAGAACTCCTAACAAGAGACAAACAGGTACTCAGAATTCCATTCCTGTTAAGCAAAAATTCAAAGCAAGCAAATTAAGATAAAAGAATTCAGAGCTCATGGGCTAAATAATTTCACTGTGTGAAAAAATAAAATACCAGTGGCTACCACACAACTCTCAGCACAGTAGCAGGATCACTACTCCACAGCCTGCAACTCCAAAGAAAGGGAGGAGGGTTTGTTACAAACCCACATCAGTCTGTTCCTGTGCAATGTGGTGTAGGTGATCCTGCTGTGGCAGGGGGATTGGACTAGATGATCTTCTGAGGTTCCTTCAAATCCCTAATGATTCTATGAAATGGAGTTGTCATGCCACATCTTGGCATGGGTCCATACAGGATGAGTGGCTTCCATTCTTTCTATTGCATGTAGGCCACTAAGACATAGAAAGGTCCCTTATAGTGTATGACAAAACTACCTTCTCTTACAAAAACACCTCCATCCTCCTATCCCCTCATCATTAAAAATTCTTAGTATCAAAGATAAATTATTAATTGCAAACCAACTTTTCAGCTATTAATGGCTTCAAGCTCATAGTAAAGGTCAGGTTAGACCTCTTGCTTAGTTGGAACTAGATGATCTTTAAGGTCCCTTCCAACCTGAAGCATCCTATGAACGTATGAAAAGTCATTAGATACTGAGATAAGCTGATAGGCCTGAAAGCAGATGTTTAGGCCACATGGTGAACCCAAGTTAGTAATTGTTTGATTCACCTAAGGTTGAAATTTTCCTTAAAAAGCCTTGTCCTCTTTCACTTTCTCTTATGAAATACTATCAGAAGGTATTCTTGAGCAAAGAAACTAAAAACCAGAGAAAGAGAATCTGTCTTAAATGTGAAGAAAACCACACTGCCACCTGGATATGAATATTTATGACTACTCATACAGGACCTGTACCAGAGGTACATACTGACTGCAGTCCTCCTCATTAATGTACCTCTCATTAGCACTCTTCACTATTGTATCCTTCATTACCTGACACTGGCTTATCATGAGGTTGTAGCATGAAGCACATATTAGCCTTCCTATTCCCTAGTAATCCTACGACACCACATTTCCCAGGCAAACGGCTTGAGACATCCTCAATTACACCAGTCACATCCAACTGGATCCATGCATGTTATATTAAGCGTTCCTAAAACTAGATGCTTGCATCGATACCTCAGGAATATGGAGTTCCTTCAACTGGCCTTCAGTAATTTCACTGAGCTGTCGAAACGTCATTGTAAAGTCAGCCCTCGTGTCTTCCATAAGCTAGTGAAATAAACACACTTCCATCAACGCTTTTCAAGTATGGGCTATCAGTTCAGACATCTGCCAAGAAAATTAGCAAAGCAAACTTACTTTTAGGAGGAAAGCAATCAAATCATTATCATTCTCATTCTCTCCAAGAAGACCCAGTTTTGTTTTGAATAGTTCTCTGAAACTGAAAACAGTAATAAAGTAAGGAAATTACTACATAATACTACGTAGAGTATTCTAAGTCGAAGGTCTGAGTTCTGGAACTGCATACCTGGTGTAATAGAGCTCACCGTACCCCGCCAAAATCTGGGAAGCTCTGCAAAAACAAAAGAAGTGTCAAATTCTACGGATCAAAACCAAATTCTGTGGGTACAATCCTACTCTACGTTCAACAGCTTCTGCCTGATATCTCACAAACACAGATACTCAGAATAAAGTGGAATCTATGATGGAGAAAGACTGAGGGGAAATATTTTACCAAGCTTCAAACACAAAAATAACTGCTGCCAAGAAGCAAAAGTGCAGTGCTCTTCATTTTTATACTCAGTAAGAAGTCATGAGTTTAAACCACACAAAAGGAGATTCACAGAAGGAATCTTTAGACTAGGAAAATAAAATACTACCTCATTATTACAGGAGGATGTATGGTCCTCATAAGCAAGCAAACCTAGAAAGCTACATGCTTAGTAGAAGGACAACGGACCAGACAACACTTAGGACTTCTAGTCATATTTTGGGATTACTTATAAACAATGACAACTTTCCATCCATCCCTCCAGCCTTATTCTGGCCAATAATTCATTCAAAATCAATTTCCAATTTGAACACAGACTTCAGAAGCTACTGCATTTCTTTCCTGTGCATATGGTGATTAGAGGGTCATCCATCTCACTAGTTCTTTCAAGCATTAAGATATTTTAAGGATTACTTACAGCTGCCTTTGCTTGGGATCCAATAAAGGTTTCAGAGCTTGTAACAGCTTGCTCAGATTAAACAGCCCAACATTTGCCTGGTTTCCTATTTTGTACCTCCCTTCATCATCAGATGTGTTTGGAACAAAATCTGTTTCAAACAGAACATTATTTTCCACCACAGAGTAACAATCGATAAAATATTGAGCACATTCATACTTACATGGCAAATTAATAAAAGCTTTAAAATTACTAAGTATCTTAAACCAGATTACAAGGATGGCTCTTTACAGTGAATGAACTCCAGATCTATTGTTTGCAAATCTAAGGAACACATCCTACACAGACCCCATGTGTCTCAAATGCCATTTGCCTACGTGAAGGTACAAAATAAACTCAGATTTTTAAACAGAAAAAAGACTGGTTTGTATCTGTTACTGTTTTGATTCAGTGATTCTGCTTTTACACTAAAAACAATTAGTTACTCAGGGTGTTTACCTCCCAGAGCACTACTACTCGGCACAATTATACAACTAGATTGAGAATGCGTAAGAGTCCTTTTACAGTACTAAGTATATACAAGTATTTTAATAAATAGAGCACCTAAGCAAGCTTTATGCAGTCACATAAAAATTAGGGTTAACGTGTTCCAGTAATCTAATATTTGGGAGAAAATGATACCTGCTATGCAAGCAACAAGCATCCAGAATAGAACGTGTATCTACAGCTCCAGTCTCTGAATGCGTGCAGTATGAACCTCTTGCTCCGATCACCTAGAGATAAGGTGATTGAAAACAAACCCTACCTAAAATTAAATTCTTTATATTAAGAAATTTTGTTTAAAAACAGGTTCTATACTCACTTGGGTCATAGGAGTCCATAAATCCAAACGGACCATAATCTAGTGTGATGGATAATAAACTGAAGTTATCTGTATTGCACACACCTACAATTAAACAAGAAGAAACAAGAGTTAAAAAGAATTCAGGGTCTAGAAAATAAACTTGTCATTCTTGACCTGGCACACTTTTTAAGCGCACGATCTTCCATCTGCTGCTGTCTATACCTAGGTGGCTCTGTTTCCTTTTCCTTTCATTGCTATGCAGTACCGAAACTGCATCCTGCAAACTATTAGCTGCTTCCTTGCAGGCTGGCCTAGTGCTGTATTTGCAAGACAACGGTACTTGATTTTTCATTACATGAATCTGAAATAAAGGTGGATAGCACTGTATCTTGTATACTACAACGGCCCAGTACATCTTACTATGTAGATGCAGCAAATTCAGAGCCATTAAACTTATCATTGACTTGGTCTGGGTGATGCTGCTGTGGCAGGGGGATTGGACTAGATGATCCTTCGAGGTCCCTTCTGATCCCTAAGGATTCTATGCTTAATGCATGGCCTTTGTACATCAGGCTATTAAAACGATTCTGAATATTCTTGCCCCCATGTACGTGCNGGTCTCACTAAGAAGTGGAGATGTGAACAAAGAGAAGACTGATATAGGGGATCCTTTGAAGTGATAATATGTATGAAATAAGGTATAAAATGTTGCTGCCTTAAACTGTAAGGTGTGCGTGTTGGTGGAGTGATAACTCCCCACGCACCCAGCACGCTGCTTGCTCATTCCTTATTACCACAACCAATAAATCTTTTGTATTTTATCAAAGATTTGGGTGTCTGTTGGATCATTTCTAACATGTATGACACCCGTTGGAGGCAAAGATATCAGAAGAACTGAAGAGCAAAGTTCCAAATACAAGCTGTCTTTAACTGCATTCTTCCTCTGAGCCAGTGTCATCTATTTCAGCTTACCATGTGCAAACCCCACAGACATCCACAAAGCAATCAGATTTGCAGTCTCTGATACCACCGTAGAGAAAAATTCCTAAAAATCAAACAACAAGAACAGTTGATTGACTTCTAAAATACATCAGAACTCTATTTTAAAATGCATATCCCTGTCTGGAGTTTTCATTCATTCACACAACGACTGCACGGTGAGTGAACAACAGCAGCAAAGACTGTAGTTAAGTAACTCTACTGAGATGCCCTAAAAGGAATTCAAAAGTCAAAATAAGAAACAATGCTCTCTATATATAGAAGTGTATATACTAGGAACAGGCTGCCCAGAGGGGTTGTGGCATCTCCTTCTCTGGAGATGTTCCAGACCCTCCTGGCTGTGTTCCTGTGCGACTTGGTCTGGGTGATGCTGCTGTGGCAGGGGGATTGGACTGGATGATCTTTGGAGGTCCCTTTTGATCCCTAAGGATTCTATGATTTATAGTAGAAAAAGCATAATTCAAGATTTGATGACCACGGCTTACTTAAAATCTGAGTGGTAAGAGAATGAAAAACAATAGGAAAAGTAATCGCCCCAGTCAGTATTTACAGAATGAGAAGTAGTAAAGAACAATCATATTTCACTTTGAGGAAAAAAACCCCTTCAAGAAGCAGGTTTTCACAAGGGAGAATTAACAGACTTTCACTGATAAAACTTCAAATTTTACTTCATATTTTAAAACCTTATAACATTTAAAACTTTGAAAAGCTTTGTAGTTTTTATTGCTTTGTGAAAAATCATTTTTAAAAGATACGTACCAGATACCTGTTTGAATCATGAACAGCTATTGATGGGAAGTGTTCCTGGATGATAAAGTCTAACAATTTCCTGTAAAAGGAAAGGCAAAATTATTTAACTGGTATTTTTAAAACTCATCACTCCATATTACTTTTGGAATCACCTTTATAGCTTGGGGACTGACTTGTGGGATAGCAGTGGAGGAGAAAGGGACCTGGGGGTCCTAGTGGCCAGCAGGATGACTCTGAGCCAGCAATGTGCTCTGGTGGCCAAGAGGGCCAACAGCATCCTGAGGGGGATCAGGAGGGGGAGTGGTTAGCAGATCGAGAGAGGTTCTTCTCCCCCTCTACTCTGCACTAGTGAGACCACATCTGGAGTCCGGTTCTGGGCCCCTCAGTTCAAGAAGGGCACAGAGCTGCCGGACAGTGTCCACTATAGAGCAACGAAGATGATGAAGGAAGTAGAACCCCTCCCTGACGAGGAAAGGCTGAGGGAGCTGCATCATCTGCATGTGAGGTAGGCAGCCTGGGCAAGAGTTGGACCTGGGCGAAGATTGGACCTGAGTGAGGAAGGGTTGGACCTGGGCAAAGGTTGGACCTGAGTGAGGAAGGGCTGGACCTGGGTGAAGAAGGGTTAGACCTGAGTGAGGAAGGGCTGGACCTGGGTGAGGGTCATGCAGCTGCACACACAAAGATCTAGATTTTACCTTCTAACCAGGTTACTTGAGAAAAGTCACAGAACTCTCCTCAATCTGTGATGATTTTATCAGAGTACCTAGCAACCTAACCTTTAGAAGGGTGTCTGACCCAGCGCCTCTAAATTTTAGCTGGCTATTCCAATACATCCTTTTTCAGGAGGACCTTCTCTGCAGAGGAAGCACAGTCACACCAGTCTTAGCCTGCCCCTGGCCGCTGTCTGAGCCCCAAACCCCATGACCTTGCCAGAAGCAACCATCTGTTTTGCATGTAGTTTGTTCTTTCGAGGTCCCTTCCCATCCCTAATGTTTCTATGATTTTAAAACACAGTTGATTGCCAAGAACATACAGTTAAGAAATAGAAGATATAAAGATTAAATTCAAACCTTTCTAAGTCCAGCTCCCCAGAATGAGCCAAGATTTCCAAGGATCCTATACGAAACCACGATTTGGCAAGACGTAGCACTACGGCACCTTAAATATAGACAATGGGTGTTTAAATGTAAACAGAGGGTTGGTAAGTACCAGAAACAATTAAGTACATCTACTATTAATTTACTACTATTAATTTACTACAAATACATTTTAAAGATTACATTTAATCTGCTACACCAGCAAACATCTGCAAAATTCCAGTGCCACACTATTTCCAGCATTACCCCAGAGACGCCAGCTACAAAGAAAGAACACACACAGATTTTTCTTCCTCATGCCATGCCTTCCCACTCGTTTTCAGAGCAGGTGTGGCTGATGCAGCAGTGGTACAGCCATGGTTGTGTTCCCACCATCCCCTGTTGGAACAAGGGAAAACTTCCCTGGATTTTCAATAGCATTTTTGTAACTGAAAATGAAAATAAAACATAATACCCCTACAACACGAATGCCACAATCATAGCAGACCTGTTTAAAGGGCTTTGTTTCTTTAATTAAGACAGGTTTCAGACTTTTTTCCTCCTCTGGAGAGGTTTTATATCTTAATAAATGAAATTAAGCCCATTGAGTATGTTTATTGCACATATAAAACATGTTACAGATCATTTCTGTAACAGCAAATTACACTGCTGAAACCTATTACTATGAAAATTGTTTATTACCTCTTTCTTTCTTAAAATTTCCGTTGTAAAACTGGTCTCTCCACACATCATCATCACTTACAACTATGCTGTAACAAACCAAAACAAACATTATGAAGCTATCTCAAGAAAAATCATTTGCTATGCAGATCAACTCTTCTTTATTCCTTTCATAAAAACAAAGAGGCTTTAGCTGGCACAGCTTTATTTTTACAGTAATTCTTTTTGATTTCTTAGATTCCCAGAATGGTTCAGGGAGATCTTAGAGCAGCCTTCCAGTCCCTGAAGGGGGCTACAGGAAAGCTGGGCAGGGGCTTCTCCAAGGATTTGGCGTGGCAGGAGCAGGGGGAATGGTTTCAAGCTGGCAGAGGGGAGGGTTAGACTGGAAGTCAGGAGGAAGTTCTTCACGGTGAGAGTGCTGAGACACTGGACCAGGTTGCCCAGGGAGGTTGTGGCTGCCCCCCAGCTCCCTGGAAGTGTTCAAGGCCAGACTGGCTGGGGCCTTGAGCACCCTGGTCTAGCGGGGGGTGTCCCTACTCATGGCAGGGGGATTGGAGCTAGATGATCTTTAAGGTCCCTTCCAATCTGAATCATTCTATGAATCTATGAAGCAGGACAATGGGTAACGGTTTAAACTAAAAGCAGGGAGATTTATACTAGATATAAGGATGACATTTGTTACAATGATGGTGATGAAACACTGGATCAGTGATCACCTCCAGAGAGGTGGTAGAGCCCTAGAAATGACTGGAATGTTCCCATCCCTGAAACTATTCCAGGTCTGGCTGCATGAGGTTCTATGCAACCTGATCTAGTTGAAGATGTCCATGCTCACTGCCTGGGTGTTGGACTAGAACGAATTTCAATAGTCCCTTCAAGCCCAAGCTATTCTATGATTCAAACAGATGGCATGCTATTTGAAATGTATCAGCTACTTAGAATTGCCCTCTGTTAGGTAATTAAGACTGCACAGAAGATGAAACCAATCTTTCCTTGGAGGCATAGAGAACAGGATAGGAGGCAAACCTAATACTCCATTCATGAATACAACTGAAAACATTCAACGTGTTACAACAGCTCCCACACGTTGAGTTTTGAGAGTACACTAGATTCTGCTTTTACAGGCTTTGGCAACAAAATTATAGAAAGAATTTAGGTGGACCAAAAAAGTTGGGTACCCAGACAAGCATAAATATGGATATGTACGAAAAATTCATTCAAAGGAATTGAAGATTGGATGGATTTTCACAGTACACAGTTGCAACAGTAAGTCCCACTTTGAAGCTGAAATTATTATTTCCTATTTTTGAAGGTATCTAGTAGCTATCCAGACTGAATGTTCCCTGTTAATTGCAGAGAACAGGAGGTGAATTGTTCCAGGAGGGGGAAAAGTATCTAAAATAGAAAAATCAATTTCTTCCTGTTAGTGGAGCGTGAGGAATGCTTTTCAAATGAAGACTATTTTGGAGCCTGAATAGTTTTGCAGAATCCTTAGGGATCAGAAGAGCCCTTGAAAGATCAGCCAGTCCAATCCCCCTGCCACAGCAGGATCACCCAGACCAAGTGGCACAGGAACACAGCCAGGAGGGTCTAGAATGTCTCCAGAGAAGGAGACTCCACAGCCCTCCTGGGCAGCCTGTTCTAGTGCTCCAAGACCCTGCCTGGGAAGAAGGTCCTGCTGATAGTTTAATCATAGATGATCAGTATGTCTGTAGGATTAAGTACTACAAAGTACTGGCATAAAAAGATGGAAGAAGAAAACCCTTTCCCCAGACTAACGAAATGCTATGTGCATCAGAGCACCAAGGGACAGCAGTTTTACCAGTTCTAGCTGGCCTCTGCCATGATGGGGTGTTTCTGTTTGACTATGTAACTCCTAGCAGGCTCTCTGCAAATTCCTGCAGAACACCAGCACCGCTTTTATTCTTGGCAAGAAAAAAATCCACGGGGGCATCAACATTTCGGTAGTTGCTAATACAAGGACATGCAGCACTTAAGAGTTAGCCAGATAACTCAGCACTCCCACTATAAAAATAGTTCCAAATGGTCCCTGTAGCTGGTAAGTACCATTACTTGAGAGCAGGCAGCAGGAGACTAGACATTCATACTCAACCACAGGGAACGGAGCACTGAAATTGCCTGCACTGCAGAGATGCTGGAACAGCACTCTCCAAAGGATGGATGCATCAAAACCCTCCCAAACTCTGGCTCTAGCTATAAGCGCTGGAGTTTACACTCCCAAATGTTCTGCTTGCTACTTTATGCCAAAATCAAGCCGTATCCAAGCATGGGCCACTGTGAAAACTATGCACATTGGCTCACTTAATGCATCAAGCTGCTCACTGCTAGTCCCAGTATGTGACTAAAATGGTACCATATGAAGCAGTGTTCTTTATGTGCAGTACAGTCATAAAGCATAGCTCCCCACTGGGGACACGATACTTAAAATTAATAGAGCAAACAACCTGCTGGGTGTTCTGCAAGGCTTTTCCCCACACTTCTGCCAAGACCTCTGTATGTGCATCCCACCAGCCTCAGTACAACAGCTCCCCGTTGGGAAGAATATGAGTATCAGCTCGGGTTTTTCCAAATGAACTCTTGCAAATAGTCTGAGCAGCAGTTCAGAGAGCCAGGCATTTAACCAATTTGCCAGCGGAGAACTAAAGCACACTGTGTACTCAACAGAACAGGTACACAGTTAAGGAGTAATTTCATCTTGGATTTGCACGGAACAATTTGTTGCAGCTACAGCAGAGAAAGGCTATGACCTTGCCAGGTGATTTCCTGGTGATATTCAGGCAGATTTGGAGTTTTACACTACCAACCAACAGCAAAGAGTCTCCAGGTGCAGTCAGTGAATAAACCACCAAAAATGGCACTTGGAAACACTGCACTTCGACAGAGCCAATGTTTTAGGATTAGTGCTAGAGAGATTTGCAGATACTTTGCAAATACAGACCGAGGCCATGTGGCAGCTGAGTACAAGCCTTTTCTGCAGACCATTTACTTGCTTTGAAGCCTGAAATGCCAGAGTACAGACATGAGACTGCTTGGAACACAGGAGATTTAAGCACAATCATCTGAAAAACTCAGTTTGCTTAACTGTGGGAAAAGCATCCAAATGAGTGACTGTATGAGTCTTATTTGGTTCGAACAGAATTAAATTCAAGTTATTTTTTAATGAAATCTCTCTGCTCCAGGAGTGTTTGCACAAACAAGGAATTGAGAGCAGTTACCTGCATCCACTATCACCTCCAAAATTAATGTCTTTTAATCTGACATATTTTCCTATCAATCTTAAAAACTACAACAAGATGATTATACAGTACAGAAACAGCCACTTTCAACCTTTCCCTGCTTAGCTTGATCCTGGAGAAATTCATCCAAATGCTTCACTTCAGAGTAATAAAAGAATCACTTACCAACCATGTAAAATATATTCACATACTCACTGATTACCCACAGACACTGAAGGCATCATTATTATTTGCAGGCCAGGAACCTTGTCCTCCTGGCTTTGAAAATCTTTTGATAAGGAGCAAGAGGGGTAACAATTTTACTTAATCACTTTTAAAGAGAAGAAACTCTTGGCTGCAGTATCATAAAAGCTGGAGAGGGGGGTTAGTGTCGGAGATAATCACTCTAGCTTCCACTTTTTGTTTCCACAAACTGAACCAGACTTAAGGTAAATTCAGTTAAGAATTACAAGTTTTCACTTGTAAGACATTCTTACAAGTGAAAAACAGCTGTTCACCCCAAAACACGTTTAAATACCATATATTGACTAAGGTAGAGCTTTAAAACCCATGAAAGAGGAAAGTGAATGGATTAATTGCTGAAACTCACTACTGCTGGAAAGTTTAATCCAAAAACATGCAGAACTGGAGGAATATGGAATCATGGAATCATTAGGGATCAGAAGGGACCTCAAAAGATCATCCAGTCCAATCCCCCTGCCACAGCAGGATCAGCTAGAGCAAGTCACACAACAACACATCGAGGCAAGTCTGGAACATCTCCAGAGAAGGAGACTCCCCAACCCCCCTGAGCAGCCTCTTCCAATGCTCTAGTACCCTCATTTGAAGAAGTTCCTTCTGATATTGATATTTAACCTCCTACAGTTTGTTCTTATTGCGTAGATACAAAAAGAAAGATCTATCCTGTTTTAGTTATGCCCAGTAAAACCCAGTCAGGTAAAATCCCTATAATATATGATGCTGGGAAAAAGAAACATACCTAGCAGCTCTGCTTGTAGGAATTCTCAGATAGTGCATGGCCTCACTACACAAAAATTCTCGAACTGAAGAGCGTAATACAGCTCTTCCATCACCATTCCTGTGGAGATGAGAGAAATAAAATCAGCTCAGAAAATCAAAGCAAACATCAACAAGAAAACATCCAGTTTTGGCGTACACAATTAACTGCTGCTTACCTGGAGTATGGGGTCTTTCCTGACCCTTTTAACTGTAGTTCCCACCTCTCACCATTCCTGCAAAAATACTGTTAGCATTTCTAACTGCACACCTTTGGCTTTGCTTAGAGAATCATTAAGGATTAAAGACCATCCAGTCCAATCCCCCTGCCACAGCAGGATCACCCAGACCAAGTTGCACAGGAACACAGCCAGGCAGGTCTGGAACATCTCCAAAGAAGGAGACTCCACAACACCCATGGGCAGCCTGTTCCAATGCTGTGTTACCCTCACTAGGAAGAAGTTCCTTCTGAACAGCTAAATAGAATACAGAGCATAATCAATCACTTTAAAACGTGTCACACCTGTTTGTGTATACTCCGATCAAGTGGGCTCTTCCATCACCCAGCTGACCCGCCCACCTACCAAACTGATAGAAATGAAAATCAAGTTATTTTCTTCCATAATATATAGCTGTTAACACTTCAAAAAGTACAAACTACTTGCAGGTTCTCTATGATCTACACAATGTAATGAGACATGTGCTCAGACAGTCATTAAGATTGATCCCTAAAGCTGTACTTCCACACTCACAGCTGTAATGAATCAGAAAACCACAGAAAAAGAACGTCAGCCATCTCCATATTTTTCTTCTACCTTCCAGCTATGGCCTACAGCCACAGCTCTGTCTGGTTGGTATAATGAGCCTTTAAACTGACACAGCCTGTAATCTTTTTCTTAATTGGAAATTACAAATCAAGCTCTACCATCCTTTTCCATGAGTAATCACCCATTTCAATGAAACTTAACTTAGAAATCTCAGTATTGCAGCAAAGCTCCGTCCCTCTTCACTCCTCTGAGCTGGTAATACCCATCACAAACCAAAGCTTGTCAGACTGCAGGGCTACTAAGCAGATTTTGCAGCTAATGGGAGTTAAAAAGATAATTTGCTTCTGGCATAAACAGAAGCAGAGAAAATAGACATGGTGCCGTGACAGAATATTATTGCTGTCTTCCTTCTGCATCCCCTTATGAAAAACAAATCTGTCAGCAAAGTGTTTGTAAGTGGCCAAATACTTACAGGAACACACTCACAGGTGTTATCAAGGTCTAATTCCTTTGAAAAGACCTACATAATTGCACTTGGAGGAAAGAGAGCCACGGTTACCTGATGACCCCCATACCTATGGGCCAATGGAATTGACCCAAGAATCACATTCCCACCGCTGACCAACTGAAGAAAATCAGATGTGCCTTGGACGGAGATATCAAGATCCAAAACATTTTCAAGAATGTCCTGGAGAACAAAAATAATGCACATGGTACTGGGATACAAACAATGAATGTGTTTTCTTTACAGGTTTTGTTATTAAGAGACATCTCAATATGTTTTAAATGTTTACAACCTATATGGATAGGATGCTCTCCCAGTAACATGAATATTAACAAATATGAATATTAAAATACATATTAGTCATCCCTCCCCCTTAGAGAGTAACTTAAAAAAGAACAACCAACCTTTGAAACGGCCACCAGATAAACTCTAGATTTAAAAGGTGTAGGATAGACAACCGAAAAAATGCAGTTTCTCACGTTACGGACGTAATTTTCCTGGATGACATCAATTGGGAAAGGATCTGTAAACACAAAATAGATAAAAAGTGTTTTTTTTAAAATACGATCACATTGTTGTAAATACCTTTCCTCTTAAATCCAATCAAAGTACTTCAGAAACAATTAAAACCTCTTTACATAACATATATTAAGCCTAATTTAAAAACAAGCTCAAATAAATTCCAGGGTTTATTCTGACTGGGATTTTTTAAAGGGAGACGGGAATTCTGCAGTTAAAGAACCTGCTAGGACCTGCTAATTTTCAGGTCTAAAATATATTTTAGGTATAGATTTTATTAATTATCTGTGATTAGAACAGTCTCAGGGCAGTTTTATATACCCCTATTTATCATGCAAACTTAGAAGATACTTGAAAAGTTCAGCTACTCATACAGCTAACAAATGGAGTCTCTGTGCACCACTGCCTGTGATACACAGGCCACGTTCAGCAGTGATCACCACGGAACCCAAGAAAGCAGCCTGAGGTCTTTGCAGAGCAAGGCAAACAGGTATAGGGTCAGAAGATGCAGTCCTTGCTGTAGTACAACATATACACTCCAAAGACACACTTCATTCTCCCTACAGACCTTCTCCAGCCTGATTCATGTGAAGAGAGTGCAAATTTTGTTTTAAACTCAAGACAAATACTGTGTTTTGACATCTTCATGGATTTCCACTTGCGATAATCCTGTGAGTCCATATTGATTAGAAAATCCGGCACCTCACAGTCACTGTTTTGTAAAAATTGTGAGCTAGCATCTCTGGACCCACTTGCTCTGGACATGTTTCTCAATACCTCTAATGACAAATCCTCTTAACAGCCAGCTGCCACTAGCTGCATCGCTAATTACTATTTATTGAAGCTCAGGAATAATTGCACCACCTAAAAAAAACCCCTATTTATCTAATGTTATCACAGAAGTGATCTTTACTACTACAGGCAATTCTGCAAGCCCGGGGGCTATACTGCTTTGTGCACTTGAAATCAGGTTTCAGGTCATCAATTTTGCATTAACTTAACTGGGACCCGCACCTCTCGTTACGATAAATTACGTATGAGAAGAAGATTTTTTAAAAGCCCCTTCAGGCAAATCTCATTTTAATGTTTAAATCCTAGGTGTCAGACTGTGTGTGTGTGTCCTGACTTATTGCGTTAGGGGCTGCAGCACCAAGGCCAAGCGCGAAGTGAAGCAGCACCAGGTAGAGCAACCCGTACCTCGGAGGCTCTGAGAGGACAGGGGCCATGCGCACAGCTCCACCGCACCCCGCTGCCGCCGGCACTCGCCCGACTCGGGCTCGGAGCCATTGGGACCGCGGAGGGCAGGGCAGAGCCCGCGGGATGTGCATAGCGGGAGCGGGGACCCAGGCCTGCCCGTCCCACCGGCGCCGCAAGCCCCCCAGGCCCACAGCAGCGCGGTCACCAACCACATGCTCCCTCCCGGGGAACCCCGCGGCCAGCCCGACGCCCTCCCAGTCCCAACCGGAGGGCGGTGGCAGCGCTCGGTTTCCGCGTCCGGGTCGCAGCGGTGCCGGGAAGCGGCGCGGCGCGGCGGGGCTGGGCTGGGGGACACCATGGCCTTGCGCTGNCGGCGGTGAGTGCGGGACGGCGGCGGGCGCCTGGAGGTCACCGGCAATGAATGGGGCGGTGCGGGGGGAACCGAAGGGGGCGCAGAGGAAGGGCGAGCGGGTGCGGCTGCTCTGCCGTTCGCAGCCCCAGGGCGGGGGCCACAGGGCGGGTCCCGCGCCTCAGGCCCTGCCCGGGGAGCGGGGGGGATTGCAGGGGGAGCAGCGCTCGGTGCGAGGTTAAATTCCGGCCTAGCCACCTCTCAGAGGCTCTGCTGGGTTAACGCTGGTACCTGAAGAGCTGTCTCTTCCGAACATAGGGATTCGGAGGCTCTGTGAGTCCTGTGTGAGTGGGAACAGGGACTGCCCCTGTCCTTGGTGTGAGTTGTGCTGGAGGCTGCGCTGCCATCCGCTGGGACACAGGCAGGCTGGAAGCTTGGACGGCAAGAAACTGGATGAGGTTCAGCACGGGCAGGTGTGAAGGGCTGCTTCTGGGGAAGAACAGCCCCATGTGGCGCCTGACCTGCTCAAGAGCAGCCCTGGGGACAAACCGACTTGGGGATGCTGGCAGATCACAGCCAGCACTTACCTGTGTGTGGCCAGTAGGTAGTGGGAGATTCTCCTCCCCTTGTCCCTCTACACTGCCCTAGTTGAGCTGTGTCTGCTGTATTATATCCAGGTCTGGACTCACCAGTACAAGAGAAAGGTAACTGGGGAGAGTCGAGCACAGAGTCCTTAAGATGATCGGTAGGCTGAAGCATCTTGCTTATGAGGAGAGGCTGGGGGAGCTAGGTCTGTTTATCCTATTGAGGAGGAGACTGAGAGGAGGTCTGATCAACCCTTACAATAAAAGGAGTCAGGAAGATGGGACCAGGCTCTCCTTGGTGGTGCCTAGTGATAGGACAAGGGTCTGTGGGCACAAACTGGAACACAGTGAGTTCAGTGTAAACATAAGGAAATACTTTTTCATGGTGAGGGTAACAGAGCACTGGAACAGGCTGCCCAGAGAGGTTGTCTCCTATGGAGACATTCAAAACCCATCTGGACATGTTCCTACGCAATCTCCTCTGGCAGTGGGGTTGGGCTAGATGACCTGAAAAGATTGTTTCCAGTTTCTACCATTCTGTGATTCAGTGGGGGACTCACTGCATTCTTTGCAGTTAACACAGGAGACCAAGGTGCTGTTCAGACCTGCAGTAAAGAGTCTTGACAGTGGTGTGTCTGGCATTGTCCAGGACCCAGTCCTAACCACTGCAGTGTTTAGCAGGAACGTAAAGGAAAGTCTGTATGTGCCCTCACTGAGGGAAGAATAGGAAGAGATTAGTGAGACTAAACTTTTGGAAGCCTTAGCCATAGGGCTTGTGCACTGAAGTGAGAAAGCAGTGACCTGCAGATATTAGGGTTCCCCTCCTTGTCTTGTTTACTTGTGTGGTCTGTACACAAGGAGTGTGGAAGAGTGCCCTGGAGCCATCGTGGTGCTTTTGTCTCTCTCCCTGTGTCCAAGGAAAGTGAGCTTAAGCCATGTATAAAGATTCACTGAGGCACAGGAGCAAGTCAGAGGAAGTCTTCTCTAGTTCAGGATCAACTTGAGCGATTCCATATGTGGTGTTGATGAACATGTGGATTGCAGTGATTTCAGGTGAGTCCACTTGGTCCTTTGAGTGAGCATGAGCTCCAGGGCAGGGTAGGGTAGTTCCTGGCATGCCAGGAGCAGAGCAAAATAGAGGTTTTGTTTCTTAGCCTGCTGGTGCTGGAATCATGTACCTGTGCCTTCCCCCTGGGCTGGTCTTCATCTGCAAAGAGAGGTCATTAATTGAAGAGGTTCAAAGGTCAGGTTCTTGGCTTCTAGCAGGGAAAATGTGCACTCGTAAGTTATCATAAGAAGCAAACCAAATTAAAATTGGGTGCAATATTCTTTTGTTAGTGCTGTAATCTGGAAATAGCTCTTGTCTTTTTCTCTGTGCATCAGCTGATGCGGTCTGGACAGGGAAGGTTTGAAAACTGCTCCCTTCAGAAGTGCAAAGCCAACGTTTTGTTAGAGTAGTTAACTGTCAGTGCTGTCTGGACTGGCTCTGCAAGGGGAGAAAGTCCAACTGTTCTGAGCAGAGTCAGTATAAGCCAGAAGCTAACATACATACTGGCAGTTAGCCTTGTGTGACGTGGAAGGAGTTTATGAGACTCCCTTTGCTGCTGGGTTGTTAAAATGGAAGACTAGAGCAGTATTCATAATCAGACGCTCGGTTCTTTTGTCATCAAGTATTTTCTGTCAGTTTAAAGGTCTATTCAACTAACCATGATTTTTTCCTTTGTGCAGGTGTGTCACTTAACCCAAAGAAGTTCAGCTTTGTGGTTTCCAAAAATATGTAGCCTGTTTTGGCGGTAAGCTGGAGGTTTATGTTAGTGTGTAATGGGTAAAGATGTAGCTATTGGGTGGACTGGGTGTTTACACCTGTGAGTTGTACAGTTTAAATAGGGTTAGAGCAGATAGAACATTGTTAGGTAATGCTGTGTAGACTGCTGCTTTGGTGCTGAGTTTGATTCTGAGTCCTGTAGAGCATTAGACAATGCCAGAACGCCTCTGGAGAACTCCTATAGTTCACTCTGAAAAAGGAAAGGTGGTAAGAGGCAGAAACTTCCAACTCTGGGGAACATGACAAAAATCAGACCTTAGCCTAATGCATCTTAATACATCCAGGTGGAGGCTGCACTCTTTACTAAAGAACTGCCATAGCATCATCATACTATCTGAATGTATTGATTTAATTAATAATTTATAGCTTAGCTATAGATGAATTTTCTAGTCAGAATCATTTTTCCAGGAGCAGACAGAGAAGGAGGAGTAAGAGAGTAATTATGTTACTGGAAGATGAAGGCTTAACCTCCAAATAAATGCTAGACTATCAACAGTGTATTCCAAAGGAATACATTGAGAGCAGGGTAGTTTTCTGTGTCTCAGAAGACTGCTGTAGCCTCTTAAGGGTTGGGATGGTTTGGCAGATGTTACACTTACCATCTCCAGTTTACTTTCTTCAACTAGTAGCTGTGCTGTCCTTGCACCTTATTAATTGGCTAAAGAATGTTTTGGTGCCTTCTGCTTATGTTTTAGCGTATTATCAAATGTTGTTTGAGTGGAGGGGCGGGGGAGAAGGAGGAGGAAGAGAAGGGAAAGCTACAAAATGGAATCAGAGCAAGTTTGCTTTTAGCTACATGACTGTCTTGAAACATGCTGTCACCAGGTTTCATCATACAAGTACGTCCCGCTTGTGCAGCTGCAGTAAGACAGCTAGTGATGAAAAATACCAGGACCCTTTTCAACTTGGTAGGAAAGACTTGAAGAATCTCTATGAAGATATTAAAAAGGTAAGGGATTTTGGTGACTGTGCTAGGGTGTTGTGCCGATTTTCATTCCAATAGCAACCGTAGCTTTTGAGGATAATTATTCTTTAATTATCTTTTATTTAGTTTTAATTATTCTTTAATTAAGCTGCCTGAAACTGAAGGCAAAGAGAGCATTTCTACTTATCTTACAGAACCACTTTTTCCCTCCTCATTTACACTGCTGGAATAATTATGTTTGAGATTACTGCTATTAATTTTATACACAAATTCAGTCAGCGTTGGGTGGAGTGAACACAGGCCATAAGCTTATACGTGCATCCCGTTTGGCTTACACTAAACAGATTTGCTTTGTGGCTGTTGTGCTAATGAGTTGATTTGCATTTTGTAGGAATTACTTGTATCTACAGCAGAACTTAAGGAAATGTGTGACTATTACTTCGATGGGAAAGGAAAAGCCTTTCGACCCATGATCGTGGTGCTAATGGCAAGGGCTTGCAACATTCACCATAATAATTCCAGGTGAGTCCATCAGTTCTGGATATATGGACATGTATCAGACTTGAACTGTATCATTACTGAGAAAGATGTCTAGTAACTTCTTGAAAATAAAAGACTCTTCAGTAAAAACCTGTATTTAAGTGCCAATGTGCAGCAGTATTTCTATAGTTAGCAGTGCCGAGTGAAGGATTTGGTTTGTTGTGGGTTTATTAGATGCTTCCTTGTGTAAAATAGTGGACTGTGCTGCCGTTGTAATTGGTGAGGGATAAGTGATAAATGGATAAATAAATCATCTTGCCAGACTCTGATATTTATAAGGCTTTTCATCAATTTTAGCCTCTTACATAAGTGGTTTATTAGAGTCTCCTCGAAACTACGGGAACTTAATTGAAAGTATTTTTCATTTGCAACGACTCTTCTAGCTGTTAAACTGCTCTCACAGGTAAGAACTTTGATGCAAGAGAAGACTTTCACAGCTTTTTGGGTAATTATGCAGACAAGTCATTAAGCAGATGGTATCATTATATTCAGAGCCATGATACATTCAAAACAGCAAGGTTTTTCCCCCTCTAGGACTAATCTAATGTAAGATTCTAAACTTAGAGCTGGTGCAATACTCACATTCTTCAAGTCACACGTGTTTTGAAACCAGTTTTGACAGAGCAGAACATCGCTGTGGTTTGTGTCACTTCTCACTGGCTGATTGAGCAACCTGGTCTAGTTGGGGGTGTCCCTGCTCATGGCAAGGGGGTTGGAACTAGAGGATCTTGAAGGTCCCTTCCAACCTGAACCGATCGAGGAATCTCTGATTGCAGATGCTTCTCTCCACACAGTCCTGCTAGTTGTTTGGTTTGCACTTTGAGGAAGGACATTGGCTGGAGTATTCTTTGCCTTCCAGCTATGCTTCCAGCCTTCCCTTGTGCATCATTTCAAGTATGATACCCGGGTCCCTTGCTGGAAGTGTTTCTAGAGTAGTTTATCAGCCTTAAGGAAAGGCTGTCTTGCAGCTTCCACATCCGTTTTCCCTTACCAGTGGGTTAATGCCATGTTGCTCTTGATTTCTACCTCAGAACTTGGCATATAGTTTTCTGCTTAATATGGCACCTCACCCACCATACCCTCTCCTTTGTGAATATAATTTCAAAGCAGAAAGCCAAACCTAGTTGGCAGCATCCAGTTCTGTGTGTGCCAATCCTCTTGTTTTAGGAAAACATCCAGGATTCGTGAACTTCAGCCTGATTCTGTTCTCCATTCAACACTGATCCTTGTCTTAGAGGCAGCAGAAGGAACAGTACTGGTTGTGAAACTCCTCAAGGGTGTCCTTTGCACAGCACTGACTTGCTTAATATTTCCTAAGTGATCTTGACATGAAAAGTGGGAGTGTCCTGATGGCACTTTCCGGTGACAGAATCATTCTTCATGAGTAGCCATCTATGGTAGAGTGTAAGGAAGCACAATAAACTTTCTGCTTGAGCTTTGAGGCTCCTGAGTATCCCTGTAGGGCATAAGCCCAGGGTGGTTGCAGGCACCTTCTCTATGAAAGACCTTAAAGTAGTCTTAATATTCATCAACAACTGTATATCCAGTTCAGCAACAGGAATGCTGGTGCTCTTGTAAATCGTGCTTGGTTCAAACAAAAGGTAAGTCCAGCTAGCCTCAGGGATGGACTGCAGAGATAATTAGGGAGAATGAAGGACTCATGGCCTACAAATCTGTCAGGAACAGGGAAGAAGGAGCTGTTTAAGACAAGGGGCAATGTTGCTAAGAGGATGGAAAGTATCAACAGCTGGGGCAGCGAGTTCTTGGAGCCTCCTTCTAGTCAGACTAATAGAAAAAGTAGTTTTATTTCATTCTAGTGTGTAGCATGAGGAGCCTTCTGAACAAAATTATCAAGCAATACCAAGGAGGCAGAAAAAGGTGTTGTGTGGGGGGTGAGCAGTGACTCAAAGAGGAGAAACAGCTGTAGAAAGGAGTGAATTTGCCATTGTATGCTCAAGGTGTATTTGCTGTCTTTTGAAACACCTATATACTCGTTGGCATGTCCTTGTGCACGCGTTATGCTGTCCTGAAACCATCAGGACCAGTTCTGAGACCTGCCCTATGCCAGAGAGAAAGCACAGAGTTCAAGTGCTGCATATGTGTTGACACAAGTGTTTGCTTTGTAGTAGCCAACTATTGTTTAGAAACCTCCTTGCTAGTCTTACTGTGTAAGGACAGAGTGACTCTTGTCAGGTTGGTTTTGGAATGAAGTTCTGAGTGGTAGAACATTAATGTTTCATCAAATGAAGGCAGTGAAAGCCCAGAGTGTTTATCTTCCTTCTCTTTCCCTCATGTCACTGCTTTTCTCTAAGACCATCACAGTGTGTTCTGCACTTTGGTTGAGGCCAATGTCTTTTGAGTGGGGGGATGGGGACTATCATCTGGTGATAGGACAGGGGGCAATGGGTGCCAGCTG
>VZRI01012849.1:24480-66933 GCA_013397515.1 Upupa epops
CTTGGTCTGGGTGATCCTGCTGTGGCAGGGGGATTGGACTGGATGATCTTTTGAGGTCCCTTCCGATCCCTAATGATTCTATGAACTTTCATTTCTTTGCCATGCCCTTCTGTGTCACTGACTGTGACTCTGAAATGTTTGTTTCTTTCAGCCACAGAGATTTAACAGCAAAAAGATGCTTCGAGGAGAGAGGTAGCACAGACATTTTGAGAACTCTATTGCACACTTCTGGTCTTCAAGCGGGCAAACACTTTGCAGAGCTCTTTGTTGCAGAGTGTAAACACTAGTTTGCGTTGTTTCGAGTGTGGGGCTCCCTTTTTGTTTTGAAGAGGGATATTTGGGGTTTGAGGTCTGGTGGTTTTTGTGACCTGTAAGATCAGCCGTAGCCTTGTTCAGTGTACATGAAGCGAGTTCTGTAATAGCAATTACTTTGGGGTACTCCAGGTCTGTAGAAGCACAGAAAGTCAGGTCCTACTGAAAAACAGAACACGAACAAGGACTTAATATAATTCTTGTTGAAAAGCTGAACTTCCAGTTGTTTAAACAACTTTGTCCAGATATATTTCACCCTGTGGTGCCTGTACTTTGAGAATGACCTAAAAATGGCATCTTTCCATTTACTGGGCTCGTGGGGACCCAGTTATCCACTGAGTCGAGTTCTGGCTACTTTCTGCTTATGTTTTGCAGGCAAAGCAGAAAGAAAAATGGCAGGGAATGAGGAGGATCCTTTTTTTGTGTGTGTTTGCCCTAAAATAGTCACGTTCCGATTCAGACCTACTCTCCCAGGATATTTTGTAAGAAACTATTGCAAATTGTTTTGCCAGCGATGGGAAGAACCTTGCTTGAGACCCTGCAGAATTAATAGTTTAAAAAAAAACCCTCTTTGTGTTGAATTGTGTTTGGTGTAATATTCTGAGAACCAGACACACGAACCAGGAGCATTTCTCTGCCATTTTTAGGCATTGTCAGAGATGAAATGCACTGTAACGCAGCAGATGCTTTTGAAATGTCTGTCCCTGTGCTGTCTTCATACTACTGAAAGATTCTGGTGTGTCGGCAAGTGTTGCCATTTACTGCTACTTCCCAGCAGGAAGTCCAGTCTGCTCATATAATAAGTGAAAAAGGGAGTCCCCAAAAGGAGACCAGTGCATGAAAGAGGCTGGAGACTTTTACAGTTTTATGAAGGTAAGTTCTCCTACTCAGTAACAATAGTTTCTTTTGGAAAACTACTTACCCTGCACTAGCATTCGACTAAATTACTAGTCTGCAGTAAAACTTACCTTCAAACAACCGTGGAGGTTTCCAGCTCCCAACATTTTCTGTTGTCTAAAAGCCACGTTTTCGCAGCCCATGAGCCACACATCCTGCTGTTGTTCAGGATGTAGAACTCCCACTGCCAGCAGTGCAGAGTTCTACGTAGAGGTAGGTGTCAGAAGGCAGTGTTATGTCAGCAGACTGCAAGATGTTCTTTCATTTTGTGATTAATCGCTAGATTTTCATAGATGTAGGCAATGCCAGAAGATTTTAGATTCCCTTCAGCTGAGCTGCAATTATTGTCTTCTATTTTCTCTGTTACCCTGGAACATAGTGTGGCTTGCTTTGCTGCCTGTATAGTACCAGCAACGTATCTGTGTATCAGAAGTAATTCTGTCTTTTCCTGCATTGTTTTGGTTACTGGGTTGGGATTGTGGGGTCTTTTTCTTTTGTCAGGCTTGGTTTTGTTTAATACCCACGTGGGCTTGCTATGGCTCCAGTGCAAGGCTGACTGGCATAGCCACTCCTGGGTTCCTGCACGTAACCAGTGAGGAAAACAGGTAGAAAAAAGACAGATACTAGAACAAGGCAGTGGCAGTTAAATACTGGGGTAGATAGTCCTTCGTGTGAGCTAGGCTAGCTCTTCTCTATGGCTCTTGCCAGCCTTGTTCCCTAGAAAACTGACTCTGTTCTGCCATTGCCACATAGCTTAAAAAATAAATAGGTGTGAACTATGAGTTGGATCATCAGTGTTAGATCTTGCAAGAGGTTGAACTGCAGTAAGAGTTAAGTAGCTAGTGTTTGCAGTCCTAAAGTGGCTGTAGTGTAATTAGGGTTAATTCCTCAGGTTTTTGAAGAACCTCTGAGATCTTAAGGTAATAAGATAACACAGAGGGTTAGATCCAGGGATTGTGTCTGTCAGTGCTGAATACTGGTTTCTGTGCCTGCTCATCAATCCAGCTGGTTTGTTAGGAGAGTCAGCCAGCTTTGGAGAGTTTGTGATGCTGCATCTTACAGGCAGAGCAGCCCACAGATAAGGAAAACCTAAAGCTCACCTACCTGGCATTCTTTTATCAACTGTTTTCCAGATTGCCGTCTCCTTGGTACTGTGCTACTTACTGCAGTCTGGATTTAGAGGGATTAGAGTCAGTAACTTGGGAGTTTAGCGGTACTCTTAAGGCAGCAAGGCAGAAGCAGGCCTAATAAGGATGGAAACGCCTCGTTGCACTTACTGTACTAACATGATCTTACTTTCTCTTGTCTAATTACAGGTTTTGAAAGCTGAGGTTCAAACCATGGAAAAACTGCAACAGCTGTTTTAAGAGAAACAGTGTTGTTTGGTTTTAGTAGAGATCTCTTGTAGTGTACTGCAGCACGTGTCACTGGTTTAATCATCTCGCAATTCCTTTTAGGGAGGTGCAAGCAAGCCAGCGCTCTGTGGCCATAATCGCTGAGATGATCCACACAGCCAGCCTAGTTCATGATGATGTTATCGACGATGCGAATTCTCGCAGAGGGAAGAAGACAGTCAATCGTATCTGGGGAGAGAGGAAGGTGAGCGTGCTATTCTGTGCCAGATTTGCCTCAGTTTCAGCAGAGCACAAATCCCTAGAAGCTTTGTCACGTTACTATCCCTAGGCACAGGCTTGGGCTACACGAGGAAGAGTGTGACGAGGTGGGTGCAGACTGTGGATAAAAGAAATGCGTGTTCCTTTTCCAGAAGCACTCAATAATCCTAGTGCAGTTCATACTCATTTACAATCCCTATGCTATTCTTTGCAGAGCTGGTAGCATACTTCAAACTTACACCTCATCCAGGGCACTTGTTTTACTCTGAGTAGTAAACACAAAAAGGTGTTCATTCAGCACAGATTAGATTTTATGTGAGAGAGAGAGGTGTTTCTTCTGAGAGCACTGAAAGGAAGGTCTTCAATCAGAAAATGTTGGGAAAGAAGTACACTGCTGATGCGTCAGAACTTAGAGTGGCAATTCAGAGCTAACATGACATACCAGTCGCCACAGACAGAGAAGTAACATTCAGAAGCACTTCCCAGGCAAAGACATAAGAAGATACTGAATAAAGGGGAGGGCAGTGCTTACAGAGAAGAATTTAAAGAGCACTACGAGATAGGGATTAACAAATGGTTCAGATTTTCCTGTTGGGTTATCTTCTGTTTTCTGTCACGAGGAAAGATGTGTGGTTTATGTAGGAAAATCTATGTGGTGCGAGTAGACCTGCCGAGGAAAGGAAGTTGTGTTGTGTGTACTGACACAGGAAGAGTAAAGATCAACGTGTTGGTTTTTTTTCATGCAGGCTGTTCTAGCTGGTGACTTTATCCTCTCAGCTGCTTCCGTAGCTTTAGCTCGAATTGGAAACACTACTATCATCTCAGTTCTAACTCAGGTGATCGAAGATCTGGTGCGTGGTAAGGTCTTTTTCTGTTATTCCCTTCAGACTTGCTTGCCTAGGCAGCAGAACCCGCGAATGAAAACAACTCTTTCTGCAACTTTTTAGGTGAATTCCTCCAGCTGGGTTCCAAGGAAAACGAGAATGAGAGATTCGCCCACTACCTCGAGAAGACTTTTAAGAAGACTGCAAGTCTCATAGCAAACAGTTGTAAAGCAGTATGTACGTCTGTCTCTTCTAAAGTTAACATACCGTACCGTAAGCTTCACAGCTAAATGCCCAGTTACTGCCGTTTCCTCTGGAGACCCTCTGGTTTCTGCTGTTTCTGCAAAGCAAAACCTTTGAGTGGTACTCTGCCAGAATGTGACTGGGTTTGAGATTGTGAGTTGTACTGCAGTTCAGCTTGGTTTTCACCTTACTGTTTTATACTCTTAGCCAAATTTATTGTTACAACCAGGCTGTTGTGCCATTAGAAGCATTTCAGTTGCTGTTACTGAGAGGAGAAAACAGTGCATAAAAAGGATAGAAGTATTAACTGGAAAGGAGATGTCAGACAGTTTCAGGTGGCATCTTACAAGTGGAAGAGTAGAAATTTCCTGCAAACCTGTCTGAACAAGACAATAATCCGTGAGTGCTGGTCCAGTCGCTGCGATAAATACCCTCTGCATCAGCAAAGCATTACAGCATTGAAATCCAAAGTCCTTTTAAGCAAGCAGAATACCTTTTCCATGAACAGAGTGTTCTCTTCAAGACGTTAGAGCCATCTCTCAGTCTCCAATGTACTTCTACAGCAGTTCTGCATGGGGAGACGTGACCCAAGTTGCAAAGTAGTGACAGTACAGAAGGAAATGTTGACAGGTGGCTTTGAGGATCCTTGAAGTCTTAGTTACCGAAAGGCATTTTTAAGAGAAAAATGAGAGGTGACTTTGGTTCAAGAATTCAGGAGCAATAAAGCTGAAATGCAATTTCCGTTAGTCATCAGACAAGCTGGAAAAATCAGCTGAGCGGGTTCTCTTTCCATCTTTTTATATCCTGCTGTAATGTGAATTCCTAACCCTCATAAAGCAGTTCCTATTTTGCAAGGGATATTTTCAGAAGAGGAATTAAGTCCTGCTTGTTTTGCAGTAAGTGTGAAGTTGCACTACAGATCCTTGATTTCTCTGTTAGGAAAAAGCATCCAGCCTTCTCACCTAAGGCAGGGCTCTGCATGGAAGGTCTGCTTTAGGGATTAAAGATAAGGAAGTCTGCAGATCCAGATCTGCCTGTGAGCTTTAGCTAACTCCTGGTTTGGTATGTGCACAGAGCTTCATCAGAAAAATCTACCAGGGTTTTCAGCTCTTGGCTATTAAGATCTCTGATCCCCCCTCACAAAACTGATCCCCCCCAGCCCTACTGGGCCTGCAAACTACAGTAAAGCCCAATGACACAGGCAGGGTAATAGCATCAGGTAGTATGATTTGATTGAAACAGGGTAGATGCTGACTTCCTGCTCTTTACAGTATCACAGTCATGATGAGGCTGGAAAAGACCTTAAAGATCATCCAGTCCAACCTAAAACCAACCAAGTAAACCTAACATCTGCCATCTAGCTCATGCCACTCAGCACTTCATCCAGCCTAACCTTGAACACCTCCAGAGATGGTGACCCAACCACCTCCATGGGCAGCCCATTCCTAAACCGTATCACTCTCTCAGTGAAAAACCTTTTCCTAAGGTCAAGTCTAAACCTCCCCTGATGGAGCTGAAGACTGTGACCCCTTGTCCTGTCTCCAGTGTCCAGGGAGAAGAGACCAACCCCCTTTTAGGTAGTTAGAGACAAGGTCACCCCTGAGCCTCCTCTTCTCCAGGCTAAACAGCCCCAGCTCCATCAGCCTCTCCTCGTAGGACTTACTTTACAGAAGCAACCGTTAAGTTTTCTAGGCATGGCACCCCAGTAGATGTCAGCTTTTGGAGGCAGCTTTAAGAGACAGGCATCAAAAGGACGATGAAAGGGCAAAATCTTCTAGCTGGATAGTCCCTAGCAACCTCTATTTAAATAGCTCATGTTTGCAGTTCACTCTGGTTTAATGGCCTTCGGTTTTGCGTGACCAGACACGAGGAGCATGATTTTCCTGCTATGCTCCCTCTTCTGTTTAAATAAAACTGGGAAACGTGGCTTGGTCTAGGTGATCCTGCTGTGGCAGGGGGACTGGACTGGATGATCTTTCCAGGTCCCTTCCGATCCCTAAGGATTCTATGAAATGTGAGGTGCTGTTAATGCCTCAGTCACCAGATTTCTCTGGGTTCCAGCTGTTATCCAGAGACGCTGGTTGTGACTGGGAGGTGCTGTGATGCTCAGGTACGACACGCACTGATGCATAAAACAGTCATTAATCTCGCGTGAGTTGCATCGCATCAGTCAGGATGTAACGTTCTGATTTCCATCGTAACGTTCACCTTCAGGCTACTACTCTTCTTGCTTTTAGTTTGGTTGGGTTTGGGGTGGATTTGGGTTTTTTTAAGTGACCCTAGCTTACACGTTTATAAGATACATGTATTCCTGTTGAGTGCTTTTCCAAGCACGTGTTTGTAGTCTTAAGTGAAACATCACTCCTTCCTTTCGTCACAGCAGATCTGGAATGTTTGCAGTAAACAAGGATGGGGATTTGCCCGGCCGTCCCTAACTGATTTATCAAGGGCTGGAATAAGTCTGAGCGTTTAAACATAACCGCTTTCATCTTGCAGCGTGTACAGTCACTACCTAATGCCGAAGCATTAACTCCCTTCACTTTGAGGCAAAGCATCACTTTTCAAATCTTCCTTTGCATCCTGTATTTTAGCTTTGTAGAGTTTATTCCAGAAAACTTCTGTCTCTCGAGTAGTTGATTCCTGTGTCTGCATTCAAAGAGCACGTGAAGTTTATCGATACCGTTGTCTAGCTCACTCTGCCTCGGCCATTCTCTGGTTCTCTCTTGATACCTTGGTCTGCAAACTAATTGGCTCAGTGTCCTGAGCAATCCAGTTGGTGTTAACCCCACCCTGAAAAGGAAGTCTGCTTGACCGTGCTCCTGCACTGGGTGCAACACACCCAGTTGTGCGGATCTTTTACGGGGCTTGTAACACCCATTTACCTGTTGTCTGACCTCCCGTTAGCCCCTGGCTGATGTACAGGTGTGGTATGTTTCATTCCCCAGTCACTGGGCTGTAAGCGACCGCTAGCCTGCGTGTGCAGCACGTCCACGTCTCTCCTCCTAGCGTTACTATAATTTCTCAGTCTGATCAATAGTTAATAAAGCTAATCCGTTTCCAGACTCGAATATGTGTGCAATACCACGCTGCTCTTCAGCCGAGTTTCCTAACGAGCGGGGCTCTGTGCACCCGTGAACAGAGAAAAGCATACTGCCTCAGCTTTTCTCCCTTTTCCCGGCTCCCTGCTGTCTGTGCTTGCTGTGTCATGCCTACGGCCGGCGACCAAACGTGTGTGCTAGCCAAAGCTTTCTCTTAACATGAGGGGTTGTTTTCATTTCAGGTATCCATCCTGGGCTGCCCTGACCCCAAAGTTCACGAGATTGCATACCAGTATGGAAAAAACGTTGGCATAGCTTTTCAGGTAATGCTTTCTTTGGACTAGAGGGAATCTTCTCCAGACTGCCTTAGGAACTTTCTGTGCATCCTCTCTTAATGAGGACTGTATCATCTTTAGGTCTTGTTACTAATTCTAAAAGATCCTCTCTCTCTCTCTTTCCAGCTAATAGATGATGTGCTGGATTTTACATCGTGTGCCGACCGTCTGGGGAAGCCAGCAGCAGCAGATCTCAAGCTTGGATTAGCCACAGGCCCTGTCTTGTTTGCTTGTCAACAGGTAAGGCAACAGGACGCTGTCTGCCCCAAGCAAAAAGCTGTATGCACCCCGCTCTTCGCGGCACACGCGTCGGTCCAGCTTGGACGCATCAGGTCTAAGGTGTAAGGGACGGACGTAGACTAGGCACCTGTGAAAAGTTGGTGTGTTCAAGATCAGCTGGATTTAGCGTACACAGCCCTCTTCTTTCAGATTGAGAACCCTTTTCCTACACAAGTCCTCCCACCACAGGCTCCTGTTTTAGAGCAGCGCTGTTGCTGCCCTGCTTCTAGTGCTTAACACTGGCAGAGGGGCAGGTACACAGGGAGCTGCTGCAGGTTAAGTAGCTTCTTACCCTCCATCCCGAGACGTGTTCTCTGCCTAGCTCTCAGGTGCCACCTCTGTTTATTGGATTTCACGTCTTCATCTCTTTGTCTTTGCATCTTACCCTGTTGTGAAGGTGAGAGGTTTTCCTTTCTGAAGGTAAATGGAATCAGCAGCTTGGATAGCTAGAGTATCCTGCATAAAATAAGCTTAACGTTCGCCAGGGTGTTCGGTGCCTGAAAGTGATTTGGAGGAAGACGAGTCAAACAGAACTGCAGTCAGCACTCAAAGGCGTTTGCTAATTGGTGCTAATTCATACAAGGGAAACAAGCTGGTCTAATGCACCTTGCCTGAGCTGCTGCTTCCCCAGAGGAAAGAGATTTGGGATTTAGAAAGCAGTGCTCCTACCAGACCTCACAGTGTGATAGAAAAACTGGCACAACTAGTTCCAGCCGAGCTCTAGGCTGTGACCTTTCCTCGGGAGAGGTTTGAAACCATTTTTGAAGAATACAGCTTTGACTTCCTCCTCCTTCTTGGGAGGGGGGGATGTGGGATGCGCGTATGATTGTTTCCTCATCCTTTGAGCATCTATCTCAGACAAGCCAGGAAAGCAAAGGAGTGTCAGCCACTTCAGAATGCAAATGCATGCTGAGAACAGCCTCCTCTGTGGCCTCAGTGCTTCCCCCCAGATTCATCTGGGGATTCACAAACACTCTTGACTCGTTGTTTCAGAATGCGTGGCTGAGCAGCAGGATGCTGTTAGTCATCAGCAGCTCCAAGTGTCTGAACAACCATGTTCTGTGCTCAGGTACAGGAAGAGGCTGCAACTGTGAAATGGCTGGTTTTGTGAGTTAAAGCTCCTTGGAGAGAGAACCAAGGGCACTGCAAATACTCCTGATTTTGATGGAGAAGGGGTGATGCTGATTGTCTCCCTGGCAGTGAATAGTCCAGGGTTTTCAATTAAACTGTTGGTCATTTGGGTGGTTGGCTGTTTGTTGGCCTTTCAACTTCAGCTATCATTTCAGCTATCATTTCTTTAGCTTTCTAACAGAAATTAGTTCATAACCTGGAAACACAGGAAAAGAATCTGCCAGTCCTACTGCAGCACTTTACCTGGTCTTTGTAGGTCACTCTTAATGCTTCTCCTCTTTTGTGTCTTGCAACATCTTCATAGAATCATTAAGGAACTGAAGGGACCTCGAAAGATCATCCAGTCCAATCCCCCTGCCACAGCAGGATCACCCAGACCGAGATCTTGAAAACATAACAGCAGGACCTTCTTCCCAGGGAGGGTCCCGGAGCACTGGACCAGGCTGCCCCAGGGTGTTGTAGAGTCTTCCTTCTCTGCAGACGTTCCAGCCCTGCCTGGCTGTGTTCCTGTGCCACTTGGTCTGGGTGATCCTGCTGTGGCAGGGGACTGGACTGGATGATCTTTCAAGGTCCCTTCCACTCCCTAATGATTCTGTGATCTTTGAGCACTGAAAGTTGTCTTTCACCTGGGAGTTCCCTTTCATTGCAAAACCACAGCCATCCCGCCTATCAGCACTGTCTGTAGCAACTGGAACTGGACTTCCCTGATGACAATTTCCTGCTGCTTTCACAAAACTCCTCTAAAAATAGCGACGCTTCAACAGACAGAGCGTTTGTGCTGCTCCTAAGATGGTCTGTTTATTTGTGTCAGAGAATAAAAGTCTCCTGTGGCAGGACTTGAAGACACTCCAGTACGTGACTGTTAATTTCAAGAGAAAAGGCAGTCTGTAACTAATTTTAACTGCTGTCCTGCAAACCCTTTAATGTATCTGGTAATCCTCACGTGGTCTTCCTGGCAAGCACACTGTAATTCTTGACGTGCTCTGGGTCTTCAGTGCAAGCCACCTTTCCTTCTTGTCCTCTGCCCTCCATCTGCAGCGCATACTGTGCACTCGAGGAGAAGCCTTTCTGCAGAACTACTGAACGTGAGCACAGACCTATCTGTTGAGGACTCAGAGTTCACTGCATTAAAAACCAAAAGCACGTCCATGTGCTAGGAATAAAGCGCTAGTGTTTGCTCGGGGTAAGGCCACTCTAAAGGGAGCACGGCTGAAAAAGGAGGGTTTATTGTTGTTAAGGATTCCAGGGAAATGCTCAGGCGCTGCCTGTTCCGGCTGCATGGCTGCAGAGCAGCTTTGCGTCACAGGTTAGGGATAGTTTTGGTTGAGAAGGTTATGTGGCCGGTAGCACTGTAAATGTGAGAGCTGAAAATGGATTGTATGAGCGCTGCAATTAAGCTGTCATCACAGGGGAAGAAAGCAAAGCTCTAGAGGAATGAGTCACCGAGACACTTGTATCTTCCAAGGCGAGTACCTGCGAGCAGTAGGGAAAGGCCAGCACAGTGAGGGCTGCTGTGTGTTTGTTCCTTAACAGAATGCACAGTTTCAGGACCGAAGGTGTGCAGGGAAAGCTGATTGCTGTGGACAGCTGTGCAGCCTTTGGCTGTAGCCCTTTCAGACAAGCTGAAAAACCACCTCTCTCCTTCAAAAGTAATTCTTCTGCAGAGCTGTGGCCTTAGTTTGTTTGTTAAGCACCACGGTTTGCTGTTCCTGGAGCGTCTAAGGGAAGTACCTGTGTGATTAGGTGAGCGATGCAGTGACTTCCTCGGACATCTGACTTCAGTTATCTACCTGATGCACAGGGAGCCCAGCACACAGTGCTAACTACAGGCCACGACTGAAAACAAAATACACTCTAGTTGTCATTTTTCTCCTATAACCATCTGTCCTGAGCTTTGCACACCCAGAGCCTGAGTGTCTAAAATACCAGAGCAAGGGAAGGCATCCGTGGACGTGGCAGTCGAGAGGTATCCTGAAGGCTTATTACAGGTTGAACTGTGCAATGCAGAAACACAAACCCCCTGGGTTCTCTGTTGTGCATGGGGGGGGAAGAGGTGCTGCTTCGAGGTGTGCCAACGCTAGCCCTCAGTTGTGATACAAGAGTACCAGGTGTATGCCTTGCTTCAGGGAGTAGCCACATCAGGTTTCCACTGTGAACGATCTGCTTCGCGTGTTGTGATGCAGGTATTAACCTACAGCTGGACCAACCGTGCTCAGGGCAGTGGCAGCAGAGGAGGATTACACTGGTTTCTTTTTGCCCTGAGCATGGCAGGCAGCTGTACAGAAAACATCACAGCAGCAGTACAGAACCCTCTCCCCTTGTGTTTAGTTTCCAGAAATGAACGCTATGATAATGAGAAGATTCAGTAAGCCGGGAGATGTGGAGCGTGCTCGGAAATACGTGCTGCAGGTAGGACTAACGTCACTATTTCATTGCTGAAGTGCTGTCCCTGTTGAAGTCAGACTGAAAGTGTTTCCCTCTGAAGTGAAACAGCAGCCTGTACTCTTCAGCTGTTTTCCAGGCATGGTATTTGAGCAGAAAAGCCATGTACTGAAGAGCTTTCTGTTCAGCTTTCTCTCCAGCAGCACCCAGTCTGCATCATAAAAGTAGAAAGATCGTGTGTGAATACAGTCCCATCAGCTGAGGAGAGGCTGTAACCAGCCACTGCTGGTAGTGGCACATAATTACAGTCAGTCTTGTAGCCACAGTGCACACTCTGTCAGTTAGTTGACTTGGTTCTGGAAAGGCTAATAGCCTATACCAAATCAATGCAGCTATACAAAATCAATGCCTCTTTCTTCAGGACTGCCTGGTTTCTGGTACAGCTCTGTTTAAGGCAGAAGGTGAGGGGGGGGGCTGTGTGTGTAAGCCATTAGTTTCTCATCCTGGGGAGCAGTGTGTGGTTAATACAAGCACTGCTATCTATGTGTACTTGAGCTTTCATACTTCGTGCTTTGGGGAAGAGCTGTAGGATTCAATGAACACAGCACGAACCCTCTTTGTTAAACCCTTCAGGTTGTAATTAAGAGTTGACAGTATTTACTGACTTTAAAACTCCCCCTGTACCTGTATGAGGCAGGAGGGAGGCTGACCAGTTCTCCTTTGTCTTGTCTTCTTACACAAGAGTGACGGCGTGCAGCAAACCACCTACCTCGCCCAGCGCTATTGCCACGAAGCCACGAGAGAGATCAGCAAGCTGCGGCCATCCCCTGAAAGAGAAGCCCTCATCCACCTGACAGAAATGGTACTCATGCGAGACAAGTGAGAGAACTGCTTCCACTCGTTCTGGCAGCTACTTACCAGACTGTGCCTCAATCGACTTCAGAAATTACTGCTTCCACCACAGGCTACCAAAAATTATTTTTTTAAAACCAACTTCCTTTTTTTTTTAAAAACCAGAAGAGGAGAGAGTTTTACTGGGGGGAGCTGGACAATTGCGAGCAAATCCGACTGTGCTGTACAACTCAGGTTTTGGGGGAGGGCTACTAACTTGGGGGGCAAGACGTTTACATCTTGATGCACTAAGGCCACGAGGAGAATAAATCTAGCTCAGTGTATGAGACCCGAGGTGGTTGTGCATTTCATTAGTTCACACTAATTAAACGGAGCACGCGTGTTCCTGCCTGGTAAGCTTGTGTCAAGAGACAGGGGGTGGATGCTTGCCTGGCTGTCGACCTCCAGGAGTACCTGGAATTTATCCTAGACCGCTTTTCAGCAGTATGAAGGCTGGATACAGACTCGACGTTGTTCTGTGTGCCCAGGAAGGTTTCCAGTTCAGAAACAGAGCTGTGCTAGTGGCTGCTACCTGCAAACAGTTAACAAGACACAGAATCTGAGATGGCTGCAGTTACAAAAAGGAAAGGCTTCTACTTCTGCCTAAAACCCAGCCAGTCAAAGCTCTGATTCCATCACCTTCTATCCCTCCCCTATAGCTTGTAATCAGTGCCCTCCCTACAAGTCTGCTTTCAAGTCCCAGGCGCATTCCTCTTGCAGTAATCATCCAGAACAACCACATTCCTTTCCAGGTTACTTAAGCCACACAATTTGTAGAGCAGGGAAGTACATCACCTCTGACTGTCTCTGCCTGTGCTCTCCTTAAGGCTATGGCTGTGTTCCTGCTGGGTCTCTTCCCTCGGTGAAACCTAGAGTTAGGGCCTGCTGCTCCTGCTCAGCTTAGCCAGTCACCAAACCAGGTAGCTTCCACAGAGGATGGTCAGTTATGGGTGGCATCTGACATCCTGCACCTAGAGCACCACGTCCACTGGAGACTCCTCGCTAAAACTCATTTGGGAAGAAAAGAACTTGGAGCAGGATGTGTGAGTGCGCGATTTAGCTTTCAGATCCAATTTATTTGCCCTCTTGTCAGCGCTCAAGTCAACGTTTACAAACATTTGCTTTTCAGTCCAGCGCCGGGGCTAACACCGATCGTGCCCCGTTAGCATCGCGAACTCCTTCGCCAAGGCAACCAAACAAACGAAGGGACAAAGACCGTCGGTTCACTTATATATTTATGAATGGAAAAAGTCAGAATGTAAATTGACTCATTAAAAAAACTCGGGTACAAATTACACGTACATAAGACCACCCATTTGTTTTTGATTCACATGGACACCTTTAGACCCAAACAACTCATCGTAATAGACTTCAGTGAGAACACTCCAGGTAAAGAGATTACAACGATTGGAAGCATCTTGGATTTTTAAAAAAGTATATTTCAATACATAAGTCTGTATGCATGCTTTAAACAAAGAGAGGTCAAGAATGAGCAAAGAGTCTAAACAAAAAGTAGTATGACCAGCACTAACATTAAACTTCTCAGCCAGATTTAACGTGTTAGTCTAACGCGGTGTTAGTTTACCATGCTGTACTGAAAAACAACCGCAACGGCACAATCTGATCACGGGTCATTAAATATTACACCCCACTTCCCCAGAAGATTTAGGCTGGTCATAAAATTAACAATGCATAAGTAAATAAGTATAACCAGTTATAGACAGCTGCTTGCTTTACAAATCGCCAGCAGGGATTCCATACTGTCTGCAGAGGCTCCGGGAGGTGGACGTTCGATCACACCATCGCAACAGCATGGCCTGAAGAACCGGGCGCGGGTTGTTTTTTCACTTTAAAGTATATTAAGACAATTCTGTTAGCTTTTAGTTTCCCCCCTTCCCCTGTAAATAACCACGGTATGACTGAATACAAGACCCAACTTGGAAAAGCAAAGGATTTTAATCAGCGTAGTGCATGATTGATTCAACGTAATTGCCGGGGAACAAGCCGGTTACTCGATTGCAAACTCCTTCATACCAGCCGTCATCGTTCTTCTTTATCACGTAAATGATTGCACCCTCCATAAACGACAGCTCGTCATCTTTGTCCTTTGTATAGTCATATATAGCGACAACTGCGGGTGGAACAGGGACACGTTTAACCTTGTGTTAACAGCACGGGTATTACCCCCACCCAACTACAGCTACTTTCTCAAGGACTGCTTTGCTATCCGGAGTTTTCCCTGCTGAACATCAAGTCTGGCAAATGAAACTGCGCTTCGCTTGCAACATGGGCTACCGGCAAGAAGCAGGCGGTGACTACACCCAAGGCGGCTGACGGCGAAGGACAGCCGACCACACCACCGTCCAGCAGAGCGGACAGGCACTTAAATGCCAAACTATGGAATCAGTGGCTCCACGGGTGTGGTAGCCGTTGTGCTCAGGTTACCTCAGCAGCACAGCGATGCCTCTGTAGGGGTCTCTTGGAATTTGAAAAACCATTCTGTAGAAACGGTCTAACCAACGAGTTCTGCTCCGCGGCCTCCACAAGTATCCAGTTACCTCAGTCTGCCAGCTCCACCGCAGCTGCTTACAGCACTGCGCAGAAACCGAGCACCTCTGATACAGAGCTGCTTGGTGTTATGTTTTGGCACTCAGGGAGCTGCCCTGAGTGCAGGTGCAGAGGTTACTCTAGGAAAAAGTCGATGTGGATTCACAGCAGTATCCCTACTTCTCAGTACCCATGTGGCGAGTACCTTAACTCTTCCCAGCCCCCAACTCGCTGCGTGCAGTTAACAACGCAGAGCTCTTCCTAAAGAAAGTCAAAGGCATCCCGGTGTTCCTGCTGGCGACACACTGCCACGAAGAATACCCACCGTTTGGATACTGCAGCCTTAACTTTCAAAACACTTAACTCGGATTCATGCAATTCCATCAGGTTTATGAATTCCGAGACCCTACTGTTTTAGGGGCTCAGACATCTGCTCTCTTCTGCCTGACAACCAACCAAGCAGCGTGGCAGCGCTTTCCGTTCCATCGCTACGTCCTGCATGCAGTGCAGCTAGAAGTGAAGGTGAAACACGGCAGTCCTGCCACAGGGGGTATGACAGCTATCCTGCCCCGTTTCAGCCGCGTGACAGTATCGGCCGGACCACAAGAAAACTCCCAGCGCTGCTGTTGTCAGAAGACAGACAACTGCACAGGCAGGAAACTGGCATCTCAATTATTCATGGGAAGAAGCTTTTACTATAGGAGTTACTGCCTAAGCCCAGTGCACACAGCCTGCTGAGCTAGAGTCACGGGTAAGTCTCCAAGGAGGCCTCAACAACATTTTATAGTTGAAAAGTCTCCTGCTCCACAGTAGCTCTCTAGTTCGACAGGATAAACAGAGCTCAGACTCCCGGCCTCTCGGCAGTGCTATTTCTAGACAAGTGTCCTGAGGTAGCTACACAGTGCGGCAGCAGCTCGGTCGAGATCAAAGCCATCTGATTTACATCCCCTTCTCATAACAAAGAGGGGGGGTTCATCCATTCCTGAATGCTTGGAGGTATTTTATAATCCTTCCTGAGCAGGATTATATTTTATCACAGTAGGTGTAGCCACAGACAAAGGGAAAGGATGGTTTGAGTTGGGATGTAGCAGGGACAACGACTGTTTTCATCAGAACTCCCTTCACATACCACGCCGCCTCCGATACCGCAGGAACAGCTGCGACGGCTCTTACCTTTCTCTATATAGTTTTTAGGTGCCCAAGCAGGATCTCCATCCGCATAGGGATCGCTGTACTGCACTACGGCAGCCTCCTCATCCTCATAATCCACAGGGGGTGGGGGCGGAGGAGGAGGAGAGTCATCAAATATCGGCATCTCATCGGGAGGCGGCGGAGGGGGAGGAGTCGGGCTATCGGCAACTAGAAACGTTGGGAGATTATTGTTTTTCTTAACATCAAAACAGCGTGGAGATGCAAACAAACCCGAGGCTGTTCACTGCAAAGAGAAGGGGTGGGGGGGACGACAACACAACACGGCATGCACTATCCATGCACCGATTAGAAACGGAGGCTCGGTATTAACGGCTAAACATACAGCTACGTCGGTTATTAGTGCTCAGATCTATGGATAAATGCTACCAGAGTCAAAAGCACATGCTGCAGGGCAGAAGCTGAACACCAGCAGAGAGGAAAGCTTCCTGCTCCGACGTCCATGCGCTGAGGGGCTAGCTGCAGTGGTTAGCTATGGGAGGACTCCGAGTGGCACCCTCTGAGCCAGGCAGCAACAGGCCTCTGGCTGGGATCAGCTGCTTGATTAATTTTTGAACAAATCCTTTGTCTAGAACAGTCTCTTTAATTTCTTTCTGAACACTGCTTCCTTGGATTCTTCCTCTCTCAGAGGAACAAAAACACCTGGTGTGGATCACAAAAAAGAGACCAGACTGGTGTTTAAGATGTAACCAGCTAAGAGGAAGCCAAGTAATCCTTCTGCAGAAGAAAGGCGTTAGACAGCTCCTCATCTCACAGACCAGCCTGTGTGTGTGTGCACACCCAGCAATCATTAATACATGGGAAACTACAACAGAAGGAAGTGCTCGAAGAATTACGTGTATAATCCCCAGTGTTCACTCCCTGCCCCGAGATCCTCCAACTGGCACAATTACACCTCGCTTCGAGAAGGGTAAAAAGAGAAAGGCATTAAGGTCCCATCACTCCTCAATCATAGAATCCTCAGGGATTGGAAGGGACCTCGAAAGATCATCCAGTCCAATCGCCCTGCCTCAGCAGGATCACCCAGACCAAGTCACACAGGAACACAGCCAGGTGGGTCTGGAACGTCTGCAGAGAAGGAGACTCCACAAGCCCCCTGGGCAGCCTGTTCCAATGCTCCGGTGCCCTCCCTGGGAAGAAGGCCCTGCTGATGTTGGTATCAGTTCATCAAACTGGCTTCTAGCAATGTTCACTGCAGCTGGCAGCAAAGGACAGGTGCGATGCAAGATACCAAGTCACTTACTCCCGTTCCTTGGAACTGTAGTGGCACTACACATGGACCTAGGAAGCCAGAAGCCACTGAAGAGAAGCTACTGTCACTAAACCTTGTTACACAGCAGTACAGGTTTAATTACAGGAGGCGTGGGAGCCTGCACACTGAAAGGCTGAAAACCACTTCTCCTGAAAGGGCTTGACTGGACGGAGCGTTCAGGCTGGGCATGTCCTCCAGAACGAGTACCTCTAGCACATCAGATGATGTTGAGACAAAAGCCAAGCTGCAGCATGAAGAATAACTCTTGAGTAAAGCTTCACCCCCTGATACTTACAGCGGCACTGGAGAGTGATGCAAACAGAGGCCCTAATTCTAGTGCTCCTTGCCTTCACCCGGCCACTGCTCCAGCTGTGGCTATCCTTTGCTCAGCCACATGCCCCAACAAATGGGGCTGATCTATCCACTCCTGTGTCCTAGCTGGGTCACTCTGGCTGCTGTGGCAGAGTGAAGGCAAATCTGCTGCATGGGGGCAGAAGCCAGCTGGAGCAGTCAGAGGCTGCCTGAGCCCTAACACCCAGCCTGCTGAGTATCCCTTTAAGGGCCAACACTAGCCTTCACCTGCAAACCTATCGAGCTGAGCTGTATGCCCACAGCGCTTTCCATCAGTAGGACTGGCTTTCTGATGGTGTTGGTGTCTTCTCTCCCTACAGAAGCCCATTGATGTCACTTGGAGAGAGATTAACAAAGTCTTTGGCCGAGGGAGTGCTAGTGAATAGCACTCCCAGGCAGGCTTCATTAACCCACCATTAATCCACAGAGCCTTGACAACACTTTCCGAAGGGCCTGGCTTTGTGAGGTAGTCTCAGCACATCCTGCAATACCAAATGTATTTCTCCACTGCATTTCCATCTGCCAGGAAAAACAAACAAACCCAACCCGCTTCTCAAACAACAGTCCTTTGAGATCTCGAGAAATGCTTACCTCAGAAACCCAAAAGGCAGCATTTAATCAGCAGCGAAGCTGCTCGTTTGGAAAGAGGACAAGAGGGCAGGAAACGCAAATGTGAAAGCACCAGCATGCACCCTAACGGGGAGATGCAGCGCAGGACCTGCCTGCTCTGGGGGCAACACTTGAAACACTTCAGCTTCACGTTGAAACGAGGGGAGAGAATGGAACAGAAACTTAAGACAAATGGCACTCTGTGCAGTGATGCCCCTGGCTCTTGGGTTGGGGACCTAGACTCTTCCTGGTTCTTCTGAACTTAACACAGGCAGACTCACAAACAGCAGTGCTTTTCCTAGGGGAGGAAAGAAAAGGCATGCAGATGATGAAGGGTAAAAGGACCATCACTGATACAGCTCCAAACTGAGACATCTTCTCTTGCATGTATTCACGTCCCTGTTCTTTAAGTGAGGACCAGCAGACTCCTTTTGAAAGGAGTGTGTGTGACAGGACAGCAATTTATACCCGAATCAGTTGGCCCTGGCACCAGACACACTGGAAGGAGATACCCACAGTCAGGGCACAGGGCGCAGGAAAAGGTTGGCACTGCAGAGTCGCTAAACCCTCTGTCCTTATCCTCATCCTCTGAAAGGAGTCCACAGAGCAGAGGATGCTGCTTTCCAGATCCACAGTTCTTATAATAAGGAAATCCAAGCCTGCCCACACATCTCCAGCACTCCACTCCCCCACAAACTTCTTGCAGAAAATGAGGCAGATGAAAGTCTAGCGCACGATGCCATCCCAACAGCCTCTACATCCAGTTCTGCTGAGCGTACGAGCAGGCTGCCACACACCCCCTTGCCTCTGAAACGAGGCAGTAGCAGCTCGAAGCCATACTGCATCGGACAACTTCCAAACCCAAGGGGCTGCTAAAATAAATGAAGGAGAAGAAGAAAATCCCTAAGGCCAGATTTTAAGCCCCAGCTCTTCTTGCTGCAGTCTCATTCATGGGTCAGCTTGCAGTCTGTTGTTGCACATGCAACTAAGTCCCTCTCAGCTCTGCTCTCTCAAAGGCTGTGTTATCTCCAGGAGGACAATGCTTGGAAGCAGGCGTCAATGTTCTCAGGGTTATTTGCAAGACACTCTGAGACTTCCATCATCACTAGATTTACCTCTACGCTTGGAACTGTGAAAGGTTTAGTCAACGCATTTCTGTGGTGCATTTTCTACCTCAACGTGATTCTCACAGTGTCCCTAGAACAACAAAAAACCTTGTTGAATGAGAAGCAGAGAGATGCCTCCTATCTCTAGGGGCATGTTCAGAACACGACCACTTCAGCAGCTCTAATGGAGAGCTGAGCAGCAGCATTAGTCACATCCGGGGGCTCCTCAATGTATGCTGGAGCTCTAATAGCTAAGCAGTACTGCTACAATGCAGTAGTAGCCCCTAAGATCCTAACAAAATTCAGTGTGGCTTTAAAAACGTGTTCTACTCACTTCATGCCCTGGCTACATGGGATTCATTTCGTCAGTCACAGAACCATAACTCACTCCTACAGCAAAGATGTTCCCAGATCAGGAACACGGCTTTACACCTGCCTAGCGTTTGGGACAACTCCACTCACCTGGAACGAATGAAGCAGGAACAATAAGAGCGGAGTTACCAGTACAGAGCACCTTGCAGCACAGGTCACAGCCAGGGAGCATCTCTCTCTCTCAAACCTGACAAGCAGAACTCTGCTGCAAGATGCTCAGGGCAGAATCCGATTGGGGAATGAAAGGCTGCAGAGAGGAGAAACACCTTGCGAGCTCCTTAGATCACAGGACTGCACCCTCTCAACTGACTGTCCAGCTTCAGGAAACTACTACGGGATTGGAATCTGTGGTTACACAGAGCGTGTTGTGCGTCTACAGAAACCTTTCTAATAACAGCTAATCAATTCTCCCTCGTGGAAAAGCCTGCGGTGAAAGGATTCAACATGAAGCTCCCGTTTGTAACGCTGATGGGTTTCCGTGCTCGCACTACGCGTACGTCACGGATTTCACGCTGTACTACAACAGATTTGCAGTTCAGAACTCCAGAGGTCAGTAATAATCATGCGTGTTATCAAATATTGAAGAGTGTGCCCTTCAGCTCCGATAGCATATTGACACTAGAATGCAAGATGGGATTAGCTTCTGGAGAGGGAAATAAAAGAGAGTCTGACTTGCCAGCCATGCATGCTAGAAGAAAGGAGGCTCTACCCTTTACCAGCTCGGCTTGTCCAAACTTACTGTTTTCCTGCACCCTGGCCACGAAGCCTGTGAGAGGTATCTGTGGAGTCAACTGAGGCATAGGGGGAGGGGGTGGAGCAATAGAAACTGGTAGCAACGCACACACCATGTATGGGGGAAAGTCAAACAGACAAAGGAAAAACAAAAAGGAAACAAACAAAAGCAGCCGTCAGTAACGAGGACCACAAAACACAGCATGTAAAGAACAACAAGAACGCACGCACGGAGAACCTTCTTCAAGCTTGTGTTTCCAACAAGGCTGAACTCATCATCAGCTCAGAGAGGATCAAAAAAGCAAAGCGTGACCCGGTGCTTAGCTGAATGAAAAGCCGAGTGTAGGCTGTGCATCTGGAAGCTCACGGAGGGGGGGTGTGTGAAGGGACTCGGCTCTGCTTCGCTCAGGAAGCACGCAACACTGAGCTTTTCATCTTGCTGTTCGTAATTCTTGAGTAAGGATCACTCGAATCTTTATCAAGTATGTTATACTACAAGTAGAGGTGATGTTTCACAGGATTCTGGACTCCTGAAGTCAGAGCAGAATGCTACATCAAGTGCAGCAAAGTAGTGCTGTCGCAGTGCAACGACAACTACTTCACCAGGCAGAGCATCTGCAGCATCACTTCACGACATGCAGAGCAAACCTCCTATGACTCTGTTCTGCTGGGGCAGGAGGCTGTGTGTTGGCCTCCTATGGTCTCATCCTGCCTAAAATGAGACCTTGTTGCTTGCTGGTAGGAAACCCAGTTTGGTTTAGTGTAGAATGAGGTTTTATTTTAAGTTACTTATTAAGTCTCCTCTGGTTACAAAGCACTGGACAACCAGAGGCTGGCAAAGGGTTCAACAGCTACAGCTGCCTACAGAGCTGCCCCAGGAAGCACTTGCACATCTGTCATCTCTGAGGTAGCTATGTGTTGAGTAATGAGGGGCACACAGCATCAGCGTGTCTGACAGACAGAGATGCTGGTCTGACAGCTGAGACGTTCAACTCTCGCCACTCTAAGTGGTGCAGAGGCATGGCAGCAGTAGGGCACGCCGTTCAGAGCATCAGCTGTGGCACAGCATCTCCTCGTGAAGCCAGGGAGCATCAAAAAATAAAACCAAAGCATCAGCTAATTGGAACTTCTGCAGCACCGAAGACAGATTTGCTGTGAGGGGGTGGGAATTGAGCAGGGTCATCTAGTTGGAACCAAATTTGAAAGAGGTTCTGTACACGAGTTTTCAATAAAGCAGTAACTAAGATTAACATCTGATGACTAAAAACGGAGCATTTAGTTCGTCACAAAACCAATACTCAAACTGTATGAGAGAAACGATCGATTAAAAGAGGGAGAACAAACGGGTTTCTCACAAAATTGAAGTAAACATCTGAGGAAATAAAAAAAACCCCAAACCAACAAAACGAGAGAGTATTTGTTAACGTGGGAATTAAAACCTTAAAGCAGCGGGAGACCTGGATGTAATGCCAGAGAGAGCAGCGTTAAAAACCAAACCTCCCGAGTCACCGGTTATGGAAACGGAGGAAACCAGTTTAATGTAGGAGAAGCCACCCGTCAAAATACTGACTCAGCAGTATTTTGAAACCACCCAGAGCCCAGATCAAGGACCAGGCACCTGCATTTGAGCAAAAACACCAAACTGCTTTGGGTAACTGTTCCGGACCAGCGGTGTGCACTGCATCGATGGGAAATTCACTGTTTCCAGAAGGAAACCTCTGCCCGTTGAAGAAAACAACCATTCAAATGGGAAGGGAGCTCCTGTCCTTATGAATTTGGGGGGGAACAGAAGGGCGAAGGAAAATGAAGGGGTAAGTGTGGGTGAGAGAGGGTGAGAAGAGAATTGGGAGCAGAAAAAACACATAGGTTCTGTGTCTGCAGCTAAAAAGGCCTTCTGATAAACACAGGAGTTCCAGAGCGGTGAGGAAACCTCAGCGCAGGGCCTCGACACACTGCACACACGTTCCTTCCGGAGCAGCGAGTACCTAACGGCAAACGCTGGTCCATGGTGATCTTCAGCCCAGACACCACTGTTTCCTTTTCAGAGGACTGTCACAGTGAAGTCTGAACAGGAGCATGCTGAAGAACACCCCCAGAAACCATCAGAGGACTGCTGCTCCTTTGTGTGTATCTGGTAAAAATGTACGGAAAGAGCAAGGAAGAGTTTTCCTGACAGAAACAGCTCTGGCCCAGCGCTCAGGCAGAGCTTGAATTCGCAGCTCTTTCTGCAGTGAACTGCACTTGCCTTGCTGGGCAGGTAGGCAGGATGCTGCTGACCGAAACCTGCTCACAGCATCCATCCCTTCCCCTCACTCATCTCCTTTGATACTACTACTACTAGTGTGGAAGCACAGAGGAGGAGTCTGCTGAAGAGAGAGAGACTGAGCTCTTCTTTAGCAGTGAGGTTTAAGAACAGAAGGAGAAACTTGGAATCAGGAAAGGACTTAGGAAAGAAACAGAGAGGAACTGTAGAATGGGAGAAGTCTGTTACGTGAGCACTGTGCTCTGACAGTACTCTCTTCACCCAGTAGTGGAGGGTATGTACTACAGTTTTACTCAGTCTCCTGCAAAAAAAATCTGGTTTATGTTCTGTGAGCACACCTGCACTGCTAAGTGCAGCGTGCCTGTCATTAGACAGGCAGTCACAGGAATCTCTTGTCACGAGTAACAGCAAACACATCAGAGGGGAACCAGTCTAAGCATACAGAGTGCCATCATTGCCCAGCTTCACTACGCATGTTCGTGTATGGTTCTCCTTCTGTTTTAGGAAAGAAAGCAGTAATCTGAATGATGCCCTCCATAAATGAAATCAAACGCCATGCATGCCTTTTACAATCATTTTGCTCAAAACAGTTTGTGATTTCAGAGCTCAGCCGCTTACTTGAATTTTGAGAATAAAGAGGCCCGCCATTAACATGAGGTTGAGCAGAAAATGGAGCAGTCACAGAAGGATTCCGTCTGTATCCACCAGAAGATGTTGAAGAAGTGGTAGAGTTGTGTCGCGAGATTTGCCTGGTCATTGTGCCATACTGGGAACCAGGAGCTGAACCCGGAGCAGCTGAAAAGCATTAGCCAGAGGAACCAAGGAACAGACTTAAGCAGAGCATTACTTAGGATAGAACGCAGAAACCAGAAAGCCCAGACCATGGGAAATACTCGGTTACAGGTCTCCCAATAATTTAAGGCCAGTAACAGGAGATTAACAGCAAATAAACATCTATGTTATAATCAATAATGAGAAAAAAAACCCCATGGAACAGAAACCAACACTCATAAAGGGCAGTTGTGAAACGCTGGGAATTACTCGGAGACATTAGATTGGCCTGGAAAACTGGAGCAGCTTCCAGCTCCTGAGCACAGCTCGATTACTCTGCATGCAGTACCCTTCATTACAACGCACGCAGAAAAACACCCGCATCCTGCTCCAAGCGAATGCTTTCCATGATGAACCAGAACTTGGCTGGAATCTCATCCAGGCAAACACCAACAAAACATGAAAACAAGCATCACAAGACGCTCGGCACAGTCGTCATCTGCTGTAAGTGCTTCTGTATCGATGGAACCCGCACCAGCACGTCAGTAACATCAATGCCAGGCGGCGGAGAGAGAGATCACTCAGCCTTCAGGATGGAGGCCGGGTTTGACCTTCTGCGTGCTCACTGGGTGAACTTCGATATCAATACAACAACTGAAGTTCTCTTTTGGATTAATCTCTGACAGATGGAGAAAAGGATCACACCTTGCAGACTTACTGAGTGCCGCGTGTTGATGTCACACGGATCAGGTGCAGTTTTAACTGCAAAACAGGGTTTGCTTTTCAAACACCCTTGGGCTGTTATGTAGCTAGGGATATACCTGACAGAAACACACACACCATGCAGGCACACACTCACACACGCGTGTACACCAAGAGTGTGTGATCAGAAGCCTGCAGTCCTGTAGTGCTCTACCCCAAGTCACTTTCACTTAACTCTTCAGTAAGGGAAAGCACAAAGGACTCCGTGGGTCAAAGCCTCCGAAGCTGGTTTCATAAGATAATCAATGAGTTTTGTCTCCAGCCTGTGACAGGAAAGGCTGGGGTGTATTTTCCTGCCTGTTTAGAGATCCCATCCGGAGAGCTAGAGGTAACGCTCGAAGCCAATTTTTCACGAGCTGGTAGTTCATATCCTCAAGTCTTCCCGTCGCCAGGTTCCAACCCCAGACACCTCTGCTTTCCAGGCACTGTACTCCCACAGGACAGAACACACACATTACCCTCAACACTAATTTTTAAGCTGGTGTGTGACTGTCGTGGCTTAGTTTCAGCTGCGGGAGCAACATCCAAGCTGGTTTTGGGTTCTTATGGACCAGACTAATTGGATCACAGCTTTACTGGAAACAGAGATTTCTAGCAACTGGCAGCCTTTTCCCCATTTCCTTTCAGAGGCTTTAACCGCAGGGCAATTAGTGGAGATTAATTAGTTTAAAAAGGAACAATCTCAGAGTTTATTTGTGTATTAAAATCACGTAGAGCCCACTACAGAAGAACGAACACCCTTGCTAAATTCATTAGGAAGAGCTGATTATTGATTATGCAGCGTGACTGCAATCACTGCAGCATCGACACAAGTCTCACCTATCAGACTGCCCATCGGGAGAGGTGGTGGCAGTGGTGGTGCTGGTGGGGCTCCGGGAGGAGGAGGAACAGAACTATGTGCTAATAAAATAGTTTATATTCCCAATTAGGCAATACATTAAAAAACAACCAAAAAAACCCACCCCGAAACTAAACTCGGACCCAAACAAGTAGGAAAGGACAGGCACTTGAAGTGCTCCTCAAATACAGAGGTTCCATTTCTGTCTGATGCAAACTCAGGCGCTGACCCTGCAGCCACCTCTACGCCTGCAGATCTCTACTCCCATTGATTTTTAGGGGGTGCCAGACAACAGTAAGACTTCATGTCTGTCTGTACCACCCACAGGATCAGAAACACCTGGGGAAAGGAAAACCTAGACGTGTATAATAAGAAAGGGAAGAGTCGTCATTGGAGGAACACAAGGGATTTATGGAGGTGCAACAGCAATGCTACTGCACATCCCAGCCCCCAAGCTGTTTTCTTGCACATACTGGCTTTATGTGCTTGCAAAACACACACAATAAATAAGCAACTGAGCTGGTTTATCACCAAGATAATAATCCTGCCAGCTTCGAAGTGAAAAAATGGCCCTACACACACACCATTCATCATTCTTAAAGACAGGGGAGCATGCAATCGATGCTGAGAGATCATGCGTGAGTCTCTTTATCTTGCTCTGATACCTACACACGCTAACCCACGTGTTCTCTCAATGACCTCCATCACAGCTTAGCTGCTTCAGACTGCAATCACAGCATCAGCAACAGCAGTGCATAAGCCTGAATTCTACTGTTAGCAGAACATCTGCAGGTCATCATCTGCATGGTATTTGAAGACCTTTGTTTAAAGACTGTGTTCACACCATTGCTGGCAGAAGGTAAAGCCAGCAGGTTATTTTGGAAGACATCATCTCCCATCAAGCACCTACATAGTCTCTGCTGTCTGAAAGCACCCAGAAAAGCCAAAGTGTAAATAACCGTACTCTTGAGCTTTAAAAGGCTAGGCCTCTCTATTCCTACCACCTCCTCCACACCTTATCTTGTAAAAAGAGGGACTGACAAAGGGGTTTTCACTACTCACTGTTCTGTGTGACTGCTCTGCAAGGACTTTTGGTAGAACATCAAAACTATGTGATGTTCCTGAGCACTCATAAGAGATTTCTTGACTAGGACTGTGCTGTAGGACAGTTTCTACTCCATCATATGCAGTCCAAATCCCTCTGCAAACACAGCTTAAGTTAACATGGGAAGAGCCCCACATACCTGGCCCAATGGTTGGCGGTGAAGGTGTAGGCACGGCAATGGGAATGCCAATACTGCTGCTCCCGCTGTTCTCTCGACTGCCACTTCCTCCACTACTACCACTATAAAAGGAGAGCACAGGTCTTAGAACAGCATTTACAGCAAAGCCCAATCAACAGCCACACTTGTGTGTGAGATCTGCCAGCCTCACTCAATTCTAGACCGTTGAAAAATGCCCTATAAAACGCCTCTGTGCCTATCAGCAAGTGCATACAGCTAATCAGGTCTGGATCCATTACCCTCCTAATAAATGAAATTAGGCAAGCTGATAAACATCACTGCTCAGAAAGTGTCTAATGAAATGCTTTAAGGAAGAAAAAGGTAAGCTACCGTATCAGATCTGGGCAACGCGGTAACAACCACAAGAACAGTTTGTGGGCCTTGTAAGAACAGAACGTAATGAACTGGTGCTGGAAGAGTTCAGGCCCAAACTGTAAATAATTATTCAAGTTATTTATGCTGTTGGGTGAAGGAACATTTCCTCTATTCAGAATTCCAGGCAGGATTTTGGACTAAAAACCTTTTGACTGAAAACAGCCCCAATAAACCAGTTGGGGTGTACTACAGTGTGTATCTTACACTCCCTACTGCCTGTCTGCACACTTGTTGTGTACAAGAAGCTCATTTATAGAATCCTTACGGATCAGAAGGGATCTTGAAAGATCATCTAGTCCAATCCCCCTGCCACAGCAGCATCACCTAGACCAAGCCGCACAGGAACACANCCAAGCCGCACAGGCAGGTCTGGAAGGTCTGCAGAGAAGGAGACTCCACAACACAACCTTGGGCAGCCTGTTCCAATCCTCCAGCAGCCTCCCTGGGAAGAAGTTCCTGCTGATACCGATATGAAACCTCCTCTGTTCCAGCTGGCACCCAGTGCCCCTTGTTCTGATGACCTACTGGCTCCATCCTCCTGACACCCACCCCGCACATGTTTATAGACATTCATGAGGTCCTCCTTCAGCTTCCTCTTCTCCAAGCTCAAGAGACCCAGCTCCCTCAGCCTTTCCTCATAAGGCAGATGAACCACTTCCTTCATCATCTTTGCTGCTCTATGCTGGACACCCTCCAGCAGCTCTGTGTCCTTCTTGAACTGAGGGGCCCAGAACTGGACACAGGAGTCCAGGATGCAGTCTCACTCTGCTATCCACCCAGTTTATAAGCTAGTCTGAAAGATAACAGTACAGCCAGGTCACAACTGATCTAAGTACCACCGTTTGACACACAAACTCGAGGCCAGCAATGCAGATTTTCACAGACTACACCTCTAGTGAGCTCCTGGATACCATCTCTACAGACACCCATGGAGGCCTTAGCACTTGTTTTCACTGACAGAGCTGAAAGAGAATCAAGATTCAGGCAGAGCTCGTCCCTACTCTCAGCACAAAACACTCCTTAGGCCAAGGCTTGAATTCACATAGATTAAATGAATAACATAAAGGGAACTAGGTAGTCAAGACGGTTTTTAAGCCAAACCACCACTTTCACACACGCATGTTAATTAATAGAGTAGTCAGTGATGCTACAGTTCATTTCCCATCCCTGGGTAGCCATGAGTCAGGGCTGTCAAGAGTCAAGTGCAAATCCTTCAAATGGATGTTAAGAAAATAACACGGTTACTAAAAAAGAAGATGAGTGATCTAAAAGGGAAGCCAAGATAATTCCCTCAAAATTACACTTCTATCTGCTGAACTCCTGGATCTTCTTGTCACCATGGTTGCAGCTGAATTTCTGGCAGCAGTTTACATAAAAGATCATCTCGTGAGACAAGAGGAGGAAGCATTCACAGGAGCCAGCTAAACAGATCAACAAGGCTTTCACTGCAGCCACATTTAGAAATGTTTCCTTCTGAAACAGGATTTTGGGATCACCTGAAACCCATTACATTTGAAAACGGAATCAAGGTACACCAAGAACACCCTTCTCTTCTTACCCACACACTACTCTTGCCTCTGAAACAAGAAGTAACATGGCCCTAAGCATGTTTAAACAACTGATAGGAGAAAGGGACCTGGGGGTCCTAGTGGCCAGCAGGATGACTCTGAGCCAGCAATGTGCTCTGGTGGCCAAGAGGGCCAACAGCATCCTGGGTGGGGGGGAATCAGAAGGGGGGTGGTTAGCAGATCAAGAGAGGATCTTCTCCCCCTCTACTCTGCACTGATGAAACCGCATCTGGAGGATTGTGTCCAGATCTGGGCCCCTCAGTTCAAGAAGGATACAGAGCTGCTGGAGGGTGTCCAGCGTAGAGCAACAAAGATGATGAAGGAAGTAGAACAGCTCCCTGATGAGGAAAGGCTGAAGGAGCTGGGGCTCTTGAGCTTCAAGGCTGAGGGGTGACCTCATGAATGTCTATAAATCTGTGAGGGGTGGGTGTCAGGAGGATGGAGCCAGGCTCTGCTCAGGGCATCTGGCAATAAGACAAGGGGCACTGGGTGCCAGCTGGAATACAGGAGGTGCCCTATCAATCTCAGCAGAAACTTCTTCCCAAGGAGGGTACCGGAGCACTGGAACAGGCTGCCCAGAGGGGTTGTGGAGTCTCCTTCACCTGGCTGTGTTCCTGTGCGATCACCTTGGTCTAGGTGATCCTGCTGTGGCAGTGGGATTGGACTAGATGATCTTTTGAGGTCCCTTCTGATCCTTAAGTATTCTATGATTCTAATACCTGCTCATTAAAGACACTAATACCTGCTCAGTAAGTAGGTTTTGTTTTCTACTTCTATGGTGCTAGCACTGATTATGAGTATTAGGTTTTAGCCCAAAGAAAGCAATCAGCTGTTTCAGACTGCCATCATCACAGTGCTTCTAATCAACACAAACTTCCCTTTGCAGTGACTGCTCTTGAACACAATAGAAAAGCCTAAGTGCATCCTAGACTAAGGTTAAGAATGCAGTTTTAAATACAGCAGGACCCACCACTACTCTACCCTGCAACTGCATGCCTTTTGAAGCTTTAACTTAGTCTTAGGAAATAAATACCACAAAACAAATACATAAAATAAGGACTGCAGTTATGGAAGTTACTAGATGCAATGAGGCTTCTACAGAGTATGAAGAAAGACATGTAGACGTGGGTAGGGAAACCAACAACCCAGTGAAGTTATGTTAATGGAAAGTAGTAGAACACCTCACCTTTTGCCCTTCAACAAAAAGGGCGATAGACATAAATGGTCAAAGCTTTTATTGACTGGCAAGCATCAGCACGCCTGGCAGAGAAGAGTTCTAGTGACAAAACACTCTACCTGTGTGTTCTTGGTCTCTGGTTCAAGGAAGCTGTCCTTCCTGGACTGTGCTGACTGCCCAGTCTGGCAGGACTGGTCATGTAATCATTGGGGACTGTTGGCGGTTTAACTGGCTCCAGGGTCTTGTAAGGAGTATTTCGCCTGGGTAAGAAAAGAAAAGAGATTTGAGGATGGAAAGATCAAGAATCAGACAATCAAAAGGATAAATGACACGGTAAAGTCACCCTGCAGTGACCCACACTGCAGTATATTAAACTCCAATGAGCAGGGTAGACAGATCTCAAGGACTCTCAAATTCTCTCATGTAAAAGGTTCCATACAAGTCAGCCTACAACAAATAAACTGTTTTAAAAGGCTCAAGCTAAATTAACCACCCAAAATATATTTGGTGAACTATAAAACATACAATAGTTACATCTGCATAATATTCTGGAGTCTTTCAGTGCACTGAGGTGAACTCCCACTGTATCACAGTATCTCAGTAATGATGAGGTTGGAAAAGACCTTAAAGACCATCCAGTCCAACCTAAATCCAACTAAACCAAGTAAAACCCATTTCCTCTTCCCGGAAGTATTCTTGACTAAAGGTAGCCAACTCACTAAGACAGGCTCAAACACCCACAGCAGTGCTGACACTTGCAGTCACCAGTGCTCTTCCTAGCAGCATCGTTTCACAGGGCAACCATGCAACCTCCCACCGCTTAAGGAGATCTTAAAATGCCTCACAGAGGAGCTTCACCATCTCCACTTTGCAGCTGAAGACCAGAGGCTTCCAAGAACACAAACCAGAATGCATCAAGTCAGAAATACAACAGTTCTTTCAAGATCTGTTTACCAGACCCATTACTGCCTTAACAACAGGGCATTTATGATTCTGAATTGCAGAGCTCTTCAGTTCTTACTAGTAACTAAGAGATCCCTCGCAAGACGTGGAATTTGGCAACAGGCCAGCTAAGCAAAACAAAAAATCCTAAATTAATGGCATTTAATCATTTGTTCAACTACAACTGAGTTGGTAAGTAACAGGACTTAGTGGTATTTTAAACACTTTATTTCCTTTTTATAACGTGGAACGCAACCATGATATTATTAAAACCTCTCAAAGTGGAAATACCCTAACTGTTTGCATGCACTGTGGTGTTTATAAATCAGTTTGTATATGAGAACAACTCCAGGTTATTTTAATATGCAGGCTGCTTCCCAGGGAGGGTATCGGAGCACTGAACAGGCTGCCCAGGGGGGTAGCGGAGTCCCCTTCTCTGGAGACGTTCCAGACCCGCCTGGATGTGTTCCTGTGTGACTTAGATGGTCCTAAGTATTCTATAGATCTGCCAAAAGAGAAGAGTCATGGGGAAAAAACCAAACTTGGCATTTCAGTTGTTAGGAGATACAGCTCTAAATACTGCCAAATCATAGAATCCTTAGGGATCGAAGGGACTTTGAAAGATCATCCAGTCCAGTCCCCCTACCACAGCAGGATCACCCAGACCAAGTCTCACAGGAACACAGCCAGGCGGGTCTGGAACATCTCCAGAGAAAGGGACTCCACAACCCCCTGGGCAGCCTGTGCCAGTGCTCTGGGACCCTCCCTGGGAAGAAGGTCCTGCTGAGATTGATAGGGAACCTCCTCTGTTCCAGCTGGCACCCAGTGCCCCTTGTCCTATCACCAGATGCCCTTGAGAAGAGCCTGGCTCCTTCCTCCTGACACCCACCCCTCACAGATTTCTAGACATGAATGAGGTCTCCCCTCAGTCTCCTCTTCTCCAAGTTCCCTCAGCCTTTCCTCATCAGGGAGCTGTTCTCCTTCCTTCATCATCTTTGCTGGTCTATGCTGGACACCCTCCAGTAACTCTGTCCTTCTTGAACTATAAAACTGTAAGCAGGGATTCTGAATGTGCTTCCAACAGAAATAATAACCTTGAAAAGTAATGCTTCCAAGTATTCTACCTTGGAATGCACTGGCAAAAAGAATTACTACTAATGTCTGTAATACTATTTATTTTGCTTGTGCTATCTAAAAATAGCATCAACAGCAACCCCCACACATCCTCAGACTCACTCGTGCTTCGGTTTCACCTTTGTTTCTCTTGGCTTCCTTAAAGAACTCACTCTCCTGAGCACCAGAGAAGGAAAGAATCAGTTTCTTCCCATCACTCAAGTGCAGTCTTTCCCATTGTTTTTCTCACAGCCTTATGCAGAGTAGGAGAACACTGCTCACCACTCACCATCTCACTGTCTCCTCAAATGCTCCTGTGGTGCTGATACCCATTGCCAACAAGGATAGCTACAGAGTCCAAGGCCTTGCTCTATCCCAGGACCCCCAGGACACCCAGTCTGGCAACTATTGCCTCCCCATCTAGCTTCCAATGCACACATTCCAATTTGTGGATCCATAGATTCCTAGAATGATTCAGACTGGAAGGGACCTCAAAGATCATCCGGTTCCAACCCCCCTGCTATAAGCAGGGACACCCCCACTAGTCCAGGGTGCTCAAGGCCCCAGCCAATCTGGCCTTGAACACTTGGAGCTGGGGGGCAGCCACAACCTCCCTGGGCAACCTGGTCCAGTGTCTCAGCACCCTCAGTGTGAGGAACTTCTTCCTGACTTCCAGTCTAACCCTCCCCTCTTCCAGCTGGAAACCATTCCCCCTGCTCCTTCCACTCCAAGCCCTTGGGAACAGCCCCTCCCCAGCTTTCCTGTAGCCCCTTTCAGGCATTGGAAAGCCACTCTAAGATTTCCCTGGAGTCTCCTCTTCTCCAGGCTGAACAGCCCCCACTCTCTCAGCCTGTCCCCACAGGACAGGTGCTTCAGCATGAATTACAGAAACAGTCATGCCTCTGATATTTCATGTCTTGGCAGCACACGCCTGCTGAAGATGAGAGTTGTACTTCCTGAACAAGAAGGACAGATAGAAATCTCTGTGAGGAACCCACATTATTCCTCCCCCTCAACCAACTGCTGTCTCTTGTCAAGCTCATCTGGAAACGACATTCAGCTGATTAATCCTTATCAGGCAACAGCAAGGCAACCAAACAGCTCAAGCTTGTTCAGGGGGGAGGCATCAGAAAGAGGCAGCTCTCCAGCACATCAAGGCTGCTGTTTCATTAGCAAATGGGTCCAAGAGGACATGAAAGCACTACCCAGCTTCCAGTGGCTGATAACTCTTTCTCAGCCGTGATAAGAGACAATTGGAATCCTGATTGCATGCCCTTGAGCACTGGGAACTTTTACAAAACATGCTGGGGAAACCTCTAGGGTAATTTCTCTGTGTGATGCACGATAGTCGGTGCCATCACAACGCTGAGCAGCAAGGAATCCAATTTTTAAACACATTCCAAAAATCACTAATTCTTTGAAAAAAGGAGTTCTAATTTCCCTTGACTGATCCTCATCCTGCTCTGTCTCATTCCTCGTTTTACCAGCTCCCCACCTCACCCAGACAGCACGCCTCAAGCCAACGCAACCATGTCAGCCAGCTTTACGGTGCATCAGTCCCCCACGGCATAAAGGAAAGACCGAGAGAGACAACGGGAAGAGGGTTTTGTTTAGGATGCCTCCTGGAAGGCGTACAGACAGAACCATAAGGCACGTGCTCTGAGCTCCTCAAGTATTCATGCTTTGGTCTCTAGCCACAGCTCCTAGCTGGCACACGGAGATAAGCAGATTTCACTCCCCACAGGTCCAGAGCAGCAAAATAGATGCTACAGCAGGGAACTCTCATCACAGTGGTCTCGGGAATAAATAGCAAACTCCTTCTTCGTTCAAGCATAAAAATAAAGCTGCTAAACCTGCAAGGAGCAGCATTGCCAACGTGTTCACATCACAAGTTTTGATTAGACAGTGCAGCACCTAAGAGGTCTAAAATGACTTGGCATCACATAACACTGAGAAACGAGCAGACACAACCTAGCACCTACTAGAACCTAGTAGTAGACTCTAGCAATCAAGTCTTTCCACTGCTGAAGTTAAGACCTTATTGATGCTCTTTTGTGTCAGGGAGGATTTCTCACCAAGAATGTGGAGCAGCAAATGGGCTCCTCACTGACCCACACCTACAACAAATCCTTTCCCCAAGGAAAGAAACCCATCCTTCAAGGAACATCCGAGTTATCGCAGCGGAGAAGGTTTACACAGAAAAGGTACTTTTGCTAAAGGCAACCACCACCACCAGTGGCACAAGCAAGCCTTTCTCTCACACAGGCAGGACCGAGCAGTCTTTGTTCTTACCCCAGAGTTCCCCGGCCTGACATGGGAGGACTTGGTGGTTTTTGTGTAGGCGGATTTGTTCTTGACAAGGTGCCAGTTCTTGCAGGCTGGTTATTTCCATGCTGAAATAAGGGAAAACATGAGTTTATTTTTATAACAGAGCAGCTCTCTTATTGACAGTTGTGGGGTTTTTTTAAAGTGTAAGAATATGAAGTGAGAATTCCCAGACAGCTGTCAAACAGCAAGTTTTCAGCTACGCACAAGACAGACACCAGTAAACACAACAGGTCTAAATACAAAGCTTAGTGTTATTTTTGCCGTTAATTTATGACAGACATCAGAAAGGTGGGCAAGGTGACAGCTTCATGCACAATTCCTCTTTTCTTTACAGAAAAGCCACTTTTGTGTTCATCTCTGCTTGGGTGTGAATAATTTAAATCAAACTTCAACACTGACAGGACAATACAGTCAGCATGGGCTCGGAATTTCTCAATTTGCCCCTGCTATTTGATCAGCAGAGTCATTCAGGTTGTCTGGGAAGTCTCCTGTAAAAAAGGTGAGTGGAGGGAATCAAGCCATCTACTGAATTCAGAGCAAAGCACTACATGTGTTAGAGAAATTAACGTATCTATGTGTAAATGCAGATGTCAATGTATCGCAGATATATTGACACGCAGGCTACACGCTGTAAATAAAACCCAGTACAGCAGGTTTAATGTAAATATCCTATGGAAAGCAGAAAAGAGCGTGAGAGAGCACTAGTTTTCAGTTTTAATGGCTCTGCAGCCTCTATCAGTCACGAGGCACTCTGGGTCAAAGGAGAAATAACACTTCTTACCTTGGCTTTTAGCCACTTAACGTTGGCAAAGAAGGGGGAAAAAAGGTAGAAATTAATGGCAGATCCATCACAACTGATAGGACAGGTTAAACTACAGATAATCACATTGGTTAAAAGTCATTTGTCTCTACTGATAATTAGCTACGCCCCAGTACAGCCACAGAGATTTCACTGGCTTAGTCACTGGAAGTTGTGATTGCTTAAGTGACCACAGCACAGGAAAACCACCTGCATCCACACCTAGCTCACCTAAGCTTTCCACGTTTCTTTGCCAGGCTCCTCGTGGGCAGCAAAGGATTTCAATCTCTTTGCTGACCCTTCAAGTCCAGCCCCAAATCAGTGCTGTTTGACCAGCATCGTGCACTTAAGAATTTATTCCTAAGACCCACAGTTTCGACCTGCCTGTTGTGTTGACACTTAACCTTCACGTGCTTTGAAGGAATCCTAGCTGCTGCACTGAATGGTAAATAGAGCTCTCAGACAGCAGGAGCAGCAGCGCCTTTCTTTCACCTCTGGTTTATTGATTGAAATCTGATTCAAGTCAGCGTGGTGCTGGCTGCTCAAAACTGTGTTGGCAGGGCCCTAGTGATTGTGATTCTGAAATGCTAGTGTGATTCTGAAATGCTAGCCCTTAGAATCAAGCCGTGGTACGAGTTCGCTCCATCATTTCCACAGCCTTCGTGACTGCAGAGGAAAAAGGGACTTGAGAAAACTCGACCTCATGAGGAAAACAAATGTTTGTTAAATAGCTTCAAGTTGAGTTTTCTGAGACTACCCACACACCTAACGAGGAAAAGGATTCGTTTTCTCAATTAAAAACAAAACCTAGAGCAAACACAAAACCTTCACACAAAATAATGCTCATAATTTCCAGAAGGACACAGAGCTGCTGGAGGGTGTCCAGTGTAAAGCAACGAAGAGGATGAAGGAAGGAGAGCAGCTCCCTGATGAGGAAAGGCTGAGGGAGCTGGGTCTCTTGAGCCTGGAGGAGGCTAAGGGGTGACCTCATGAATGTCTAGAAATCTGTGAGGGGTGGGCATCAGGAGGATGGAGCCAGGCTCTTCTCCAGGCCATCTGGTGATAGGACAAGGGGCACTGTGTGCCAGCTGGAACAGAGGAGGTTCTAGCTCTATCCTCAGCAGGACCTTCTTCCCAGGGAAGGTCCCAGAGCCCTGGAACAGGCTGCCCAGGGGGTTGTGGAGTCTCCTTCTCTGGAGACGTTCCAGCCCCGCCTGGCTGTGTTCCTGTGCCACTTGGTCTGGGTGATCCTGCTGTGGCAGGGGGATTGGACTGGATGCTCTTTCACTTGGGAGGCAGTCCTGAAGGACAAAGACGGTCAGGAAAACTGGACGCTCTTTAAGAAGGAAACCTTTAAGGTGCAAGAACAAGCTATCCCAGTGCTGTAAGATGAAGACACTGAAGAAGACTAGGCAGGCTAAAGAGAGCTTTGTCCAGAACCGGGGAAGAAAAGAAGAGTCAACGGAAGAAGGGGCAGGCCACTCAGGAGGATTACAGAGTTTTTATGAAGCTATGGAAGGAGAAAATTAGAAAGGTCAAAGCCCAACCAGAACTTAATCCAGCGACTGCCATAAATGACAGTAAAAAAGATACCCGTCAATCACAGAATATTGAAGGTGGAAGAGACCTCCAAGGTCATCAAGTCCAACCACCAACCCAGTGCCACCACACCCACTCAGATGTGTTTTCTAGTGCCACATCTACTCATCTTATTAGCACCTTTGGGATGGTGACTCCACCACTTCCCTGGGCAGCCTGTTCCAACACCTGATGACGTTTTCAGTGAAGACATTTTTCCTCATGTCTAAGCTAAACCAGTCCTGGCAGAACTTGAGGTCATTTCCTTTTGTTCTATCACTAGTGACTTGGGAGATGAGACTGACCTTCACCTTGCTACAGCCTCCTTTCAGGTAAGTTCTAAAGAGCAATCACATCTTCCCTCAACCTATTTCTCCGGGATAAAGAACCTCAGTTCCCTCAGCCACTCCTCATCTCTGGACCTGCTCTAGCACCTCAATGTCCACCTTGCATTGAGGTTTCCAAAACTGAACACAGCATTCCAAGTGAGGTCTCACCAGTGCTGAGTACAGGGGGATGATCACTTCCCTAGACCTGCTGGCCACACTACTTTAGATGCAGGCCAGGATGCCATTGGCCTTCTTGGCCACCTGGGTACACTGCTAATTTACCTTCAGCCGCTGTCAACCAACACCCCCCCAGGTCCTTCTCCACTGAGCCACTGTCACAGTTCTCCAGCCACTCTTCCCCAAGCCCACAGAGCTGCATGGGGTTGTGGCCAAAGTGTAGGACCTGGCACTTGGCTTTGTTAAACCCATTCCAACTGACCTTGGCCCAGTGATCCAGCCTGTCCAGGTCTCTCTGCACAGCTTTCCTACCCTCAAGCAGATCAACACACTAACCCAGTTTGGAGTCATCTGCAAACTTGCTGAGGGTGCACTCAATTCCCTCGTTCAGATCACTGATAAAGATACTAAACCAGACTGGTCCTAATACTGAGCCCTCTGGAACACCCCTTGTAACTGGCCACGAATTTAACTCCATTCAGCACAAGTCTCTGGGCTCAGCCATCCAGCCAGTTTTTACCCCACGAAGAGTCCACCTGTCTAAACCACAAGCTGCCACCTGCTTCAGGAGAATGCTGTTAGAGACTGTGCTGAATGCTTTGCTGAAGTCTAAGTAAGCAACATCCACAGCCTTCCTCTCATCCACTACATGGGTCACCTGGTGGCAGAAGGAGATCAGGTTAGTCAAGCAAGATCTGTCTTTCACAGACCCATCCTGGCTGGCTCTGATCCTCTGGCTGTCCTACAAGCTTGTGGCTTGGACACTCATGCTCTTCTCTGGCTAAAAAAAACTGGATGTGTGGCCAAGTCCAAAGTACAGTGGTGAATGACATGAAATCCAGTTGGTGGCTGTGTTCCGTGGGGATCAGGATCGAGGCCAGTTCTGCTTAATACCAGTTACCTGGATGGTGGGATGGAGTGCACCCCCAGTAAGTTTGCAGATGACGTGAAATTGGGTGGTAGTGTTGATCTGCTTGAATGCAGGAAGGCTCTTCAGAGAGATCTGGACAGGCTGGGTTGATGGGCCAAGGTTAACAGTAGTTCAGCAAAAGCAAGTGCCAGGTCCTGCACTTGGGTCACAACAGCCCCACGCAATGCTACAGGCTTGTGCAAGAGCGTTTGGAAAGCTGCCTGCTGGAAAAGGACCTGGAGACACTGGTCAACAGCTAGCTAAATATGAGCCAGTAGTGTGCCCAGGTGGCCAAGAAGGCCAGTAGCATCCTGGCTGGTACCAAAAATAGTCTGGCCAACAGTAGGGAACTGATTGTCTCCCTGCACTCAGCACTGGCGAGGCTGCACTTGAATACTGTGTTCAGCTTTAGGTCCATCACTACAAGAGGGATGAATTGCTGGCTGGAGTGTGTAGAGCACAAGTCCTCTGAAGAGCAGCTCAGGGAACCAGAATTGTTTAGCCAGGAGAAAAGAAGGCTTAGGGGAGAGCTGCTCACTCTCAACAACTACTTCAAAGGAAGCTTTAGTGAGGTGAGGGTCAGTCTCTTCTCTCAAGTAACAAGTGATATGACAAGAGGAGATGGCCTCAAGCTGCACAAGAGGAGGTTTAGAGTGGACATTAGCAAATACTTCTGTACAGAAAGGGTTGTCATGCACTGCAATAGGCTGCCCACAGAACTGGTGGAGTTACCATCCCCAGATGTATTTGAAAGACACATGGATGTGGTGTTTAGGAACACGGTTTAATGGTGACATGGCAGTGCTGGCTTAACAGCTGGACTCTATGATCCTGACGGTCTTTTCCAACCAAAACAGTTCTGTGATTTTCTGAAATAAACAGTCATTTTCTGAGCCTTGTGGTGTGGTGGACATGCTGGAAGGATGGGAGGCCATCCAGAGGGACCTGGACAGGCTTGAGAGCTGGGCCTCATGAAGTCAGGAGGCAGTTCTTCACGATGAGGGTGCAGAGACACTGCAACAGGTTGCCCAATAAGGTGGATGCCCCCTCCCTGGAAGTGTTCAAAGGCCAGATTGGATGGAGCCTTGAGCAATCTGATCTAGTAGGGGGTGTCCCTTTTCATGGCAGGGGGGTTGGAACTAGATGATCTTTAAGGTCCCTTCCAACCTGAACCATGCTATGAATCTATACTAAGTACAGCTTCTCAACCTGTGGTTTGTACCTTCTCCTCTTCCTCCAAGAAACAGACCGGTTTTTAAAGGCACCCATGAGCTAAAAACCCCAAATATTAACAGATGCTGAGCAGCAGTGTGCATATGGGAGACTTCACACAGGGTCTGCAAAACAGCTGAGCTTTACAAATCCAACCAAGCTGAACGGCGCCATCCTCAAGTCATTCCTATTACAAGAACAAAACCAGAAAACCTGTTCCAAAATGCAAATGAAGATGTTTAGCTGCATTAAGTAAATCAGAAGGAGATCCCATTAACTTCCAGCTTGGACAGAGGTGCATCAGTAGGGTGGCAGAATTAAGGCATTTAAACAGCTTCTGTCTCAGCTTATGCATTTGATGGATAAACACGAAGGCTCCGTTACCAGGGTGCCAGGGCTGTCTCCCAAGTATTATATTTTTAAAATAGGCTTTCAGAAATGAAACTTGCTTTCCCATCTCACAGGAACGTGACCCTTCCCCTTACTTCATCAGTTGCCAAGGGTAAAGGCATAATAGAAGATATTTGTTAAAAGAGCCTCACAAGTGAAACTCCTGGTCTCACTCTTTCCCAACAGACCTAGATGGAAGGTGGCATGGCTCTGTACCCAGGCTCGACCACTAAAATTGGCTGTCACAAAAAATAAGACTAAAAAGCTTCCTCTCTTTCCTTCTCTTATGCAGTGTCACTCACACTCAGTCTTCTCCAACTTCTCCTTAATCACTGTTACATTCTCTGCTGCATCGGCAGTATGAACATCAACTTCTAGCAATGATTCACAGCCCTTCATCTTATTTCAACCCTTCATGCTGCTAAGTACTGCTTAGCATAACTAAACATACAGCTCAAGTCCAACAGCTCTTGCCCTTTACTCCTCTACCACTACACTACAGGGGAACTTGACCTCTTTTGCTACCAGTTACTCAAGGTACAGACATAGCCACACACTTGTCTGGTGGGCAGAAGAGATCCTAACAGTTGGCATCCTGCTTTCTCTAAGTAAATCCCTCTGTGCATGTCCTCCCAGTTGCTGTCAATATAAACAAGAGATACACGGACAGGAAAACACAGAAGGTAGGCACAAAAGCGGGAAAGGGATTCTTGGGGAAGAAGAGCTTCTGATGCAAATGAATTGAAGCCAGATTAACAACACGGCTACTTAATCATGGTTAATCAGCTAACTAATTTAGGAGGAAACATTTCCTTGTATTTATTGGCTGATCTTACGAGGTCAGCCTTGCTGTATTTCTCAGTCTGAAGATGAATCATCGTGCTTTCTAAGCAATTAAAAAGATTGCTTGGAACTGGGAGCAGTTTAGGCAGCAGAGTCTAGACTCATGATGATTTTAAGAAAAACTGGAAAAAAGATAGCAGAAAACAAAAAGGAAAAGCAGATATGAATTTAAGGTAGGCTCCAGCATCTCCCTACTAATGCCTCTGACAGCTGGCAGAACATGGCCATCACCAGCTGCCTGATCAGTGAGGAGCCAGGAAGGAAGGAAATGCAGGCTGTGAGTAAGAGAAGCAGCACCATGCATAAGGTTCACAGCTTGAAGAAGGAAGAGACTGTTCTGAGAGAGATCTAGAAAATAAGAGACAGGAGGTATAAAAGGAGAAAGCTTAGTTAAATGAAAAGCAGCACTGAGAACTCCTGCAGAAGTTGTAAGGAACATGACTCCCTCTTCCTATTAGTTCTGTTACTGTACACACAGAGACAGCTTTCAGACAGACACCAGTATCCTGGAAGACACACACACAAGCACAAAACCAGTGTGTAGGCTTGCTGGGGATGCTTGTGAGCCAAGGCAGAGAACGAGACAGGTCAGGATGTTCCCGGAAACAAGACAGCATGGCAGGCTGGGGTATCAGTTGAGGTTTCTTGCAAGCATTGTAGCAGAGAAATGTTCCAAAGAGCAAGCAGAGCAATTTTCCCTTTCCAGGGATAAGCTGACAAGCATATGGTAGTCCTGGATAAAGTTTGCAGCTTGTCAGAAATTCAAAAAAAGAAATCAGTGTCTCAGGTTCAAGAAAGAGGAGACAACGTCACTGCATTTCTAAAACATCACAGCTAGGGCAGTGGCACACCCCCACAGGATTTTCACTGCGGGAGAGCAGGTTAGCCAAGGACTAAGAACCAGCAGCTGACTAGAAAGCAGTAATGAAATGAAGGCAACAGGTAAACAAGGTGTTTGCAACAGTCACACAAGGCATTTAGCAAAGGCAAAAGTGAGGCTGCTTCTGTAATTGCTGCCAGGAATTCAGAGCACCCAGCCTGAGAATTCCAGGTGTGGGTTTGGGCAGGAGAAGCAATGCTGTGAGAGAGTCGAGCATTGACTGTCATTACTAAGTTAAGAGGCTTAAGACAACTATTTCAGCAATTCAGTGTGCTCGGTTCTGGTAGTGCAAACAGTATAAAAATGCCTGCTGGCAAAGGTTTCTGTAATGGAGGTCAAAAGGACAGGACCAAGAACAGCATGGAAGTGCAAGGTATGTGGCAACCAGAAGTATCTGCAGGTAAGCAAAGGATGTCTACACATTCCAGGCACTCCGCTGGCTGGTCTCAGTAGATGGCTATCTAACTAACTTCCTAACAGTTGCCATCCTAAATAACAAGCCAGGGGGAAACACTCTCTTCATGATTCAGGAAAACAAGAAAACTATCATTTCAGATATAAACTGTGTTTGGAAAACGAGGGCTATGCACTTTGCATAGAACTGATTTACATGAGCAAACGTAACTAGAAGCACAGATATACAAAAGGCCACTTAAAACACAGCAACAAAATCTCGATCACACTGATGTCCAGCAAGCTGCTATGGAACAGTTCTGCTATATGTTCTCCAATCTCACACTGCAGAGGTTTCAAATCTGTGCACAGGTTGGTTGCACCTTCCCTACAGCACCTTGCTCACTGTTTCTTCAACTGCTGAATTTAAAGGGCCAATTGCACTCTAGGTCCTACCCTATCTGGGATGACTGAACCCCATCATTAAAGACCATCCAATATAAAAGCTGCAGAATGGAAACAGAAGCTTTGCACCAGCCCAATCTGCAGTAACAGCAAGTGTCTGGTAAACTCAAAACCTGAATACACTGTGTAAGAGCAATAAGCAGTCTCAGATCTGTTACCCTGGGCCAGTAATCAATCAGCTGCAACAGGAAAATGTAATGGCTACTCTTGATGGCTTTCTAGTCAACCTTTCATGTTGCAGATGTCTTGATGGCTTTCTAGTCAACCTTTCATGTTACTGAAAAGGGTATTTCCTTTATTAGTCAACAGAGAATCCTCTGAGACATCCCTATGGAAGGCAGCTGTCCGTAAGACCTTTTGTAGCACTAGGATGCATCAGTAGCTAGGGAATTCCATTGTTGCACAGACAAGACTGCATCCTGTCTTCTCAGCAGAGCAGTTCTGGAGTACCACAACATGGCACAGTCACAGCAAGGAAAGCAGCTGGAACAGTACCTGTACATGAAGGTATAGGATGCCCGAGGAAAGGATACAGTAAAGCAACAAACCTAGAACATGGTGTCTTAACAGAAAATAAGATATGGTCTTGTTATGGGAGAATGTGTTATCAAAGATGTTTTTCAGAAAGCAGACTGTATGTGGGTGTCAGACGTTCAGGGAAACACACTTCTGTCACTAGCTCTATGCAGTTTTAATTTATTCTTCTGTCTCAATGTCCTTAATAAGGATGAATCAGAAGCCCTTTTTTTGTTGTTCTTTCTTTTCTTACAGTTTATTGTAAATCAGATTAAGAGAATGTGGGCATTTCTTTCAAAGCTGAAGATGAGCACTAGTCTCTCCTGTGTGAGATTTTTGGCCAGCAGGGTAACTGAGCCAGCAATGTGCTCTGGTGGCCAAGAGGGCCAACAGCATCCTGGGGGGGATCAGAAGGGGG
>VZRI01012849.1:67065-104370 GCA_013397515.1 Upupa epops
GGGGTTGTGGAGTCTCCTCCTCTGGAGACCCACCTGGCTGTGTTCCTGTGTGACTTGGTCTGGGTGATCCTGCTGTGGCAGAGAGATTGGACTGGATGATCTTTCGAGGTCTCTTCTGATCCCTAATGAGTCTATGATTGTATGAATTACATAGTCTACTGTTACCAGCAGCCATGTTCATCTTGTCAGGATTGCTTCTCAACTTTTTTTTTACATTTCTAAACTGAGCAGGCAACATTTTCAAGTCAATTTGACCTTAAGATGTTTTTTTCCACATTAAACTCTTATAAAAATCCACTTGTGAGTGATATGCAAACTTCATACTGTTCCTTCAGCACCGAGTAGTCTTGCTCAAAGAAAGACAGATTGCTGCCTTTGAATACTTCAAGCTTTTGGAATTGTTTGAGAGCATAACTTTGACTCTAGGTATGATCAGGTTAATGTGATAAAGCCTGTCTTTTCAAAATCAGAAAGAGATGTCAGTACTTTGCATTTTCTTTGCAAACAGAAAGGCTGAAAACCTTCGTTGTATCAGATGACATTGCACACACTTCCAAAGTTCCAGTAGCAAGTGCCCTATGAAATACCCACGGTGTCGACACTCACAACTGTCATTAGAGAGCTGGCAACAAGAAGAGTTACTTTTCCCCCAGAGAAGCATTCTATACCCTACAGCAATATTTACTCTTGGGCCATGACCTCAGAGGGATGATGTGACATTAATGAAACTGGTGGCATGACATCCTTTGAAGCGTGTCTGATAAAGGCTAACCAGGGACAAAGGCAGCAGAGGCTCAGGATCCCTGTTGCCCTTTGTTTTTACTGCTGTTAATTATTTAAGAGTTAATACTCGAGCGACTAACACATAAAAGGTCTTATCCTTTAAGAGGAAGCAGACACAAGTAGGTAGCCTTCCACCCTCGCATCAGCATCTCATCTGTATTTTGCTTGTGCACTGACACAAGGCTAAAGCACGGGGCCTGAAATGAGCAGGGCAGGTTGCAAAGCGGAACAAAGGTGAAAGTAAGGCTCCCTTCTCTAAGCTCAGTAAGTTTAGTCCCAGTACCGCCTTTAAGAGGAGTATTTATGAATGCTTAACTCCTTTTGAACATCTTGGGGTGAGAAGTTTCTTACTGTTTCAATGCACCGAAACACAAGCGTGTCACAGAGATGACATTCCCATTTTTCTCTTAACACGCAGCTGTAAAAGCCATCAGTCTTCCCATACCCTTCAAGCTTGGTCTTGAAGAGCTGTTAGTCCCCTAAAAGAAGCCTGATCCAATTAAAGCTATTAGGCATTTCAGGTTAGTGGGCAGTCACCACGTTATCGGACTCTACCACACGGCATCATTTCCATTGCCTACTTAGCTGGCATTTTACAAATTGCAGCAATTCCACTGGCCTCCTATTAAAAAAAATATAATAAATTCAAAGGTCAACTTCAGGGCTTTTAAGGCAGTTACCCAGCTTCCTCCTCCTTCTCCCCCCCGCCTCTTAAACTGGGGATTTTCTGTAATTGTATTTGACCTATTTATTTGCTGGCACACCACTTTGCCTTTTTTTCTTCCCTACAAAAGAAGGGGAAGAGAAGGAAGGAAACATTAAAGCAGCCTCTGCCTCATAATTTTAAACCAGTAAGGTAGGCTCTCACATCATGACAGTTACTTTTATTTACCAAGAACGACTTCAAGTACATTCCCTTAACCCCAGAGGGTGACAGCTGAGCAACTACTTAACAGACTGGCAGACTGCTTGCCTGTTTCTTTGAGCCATCTACACATAATATTTCTGCTGCAAGCGAAAGCCTTCTCACTAGCAAAGCAGCTTGAAAAACCTTCCTGATGTTGACAGACACTAGTCTTGGCTTCATATGCGCCTATGTAAGACAAAATAAAAAGCAAGCATAGCTTTACTCCTTTTGAAAGGAGTCTGTACCTACTCCTGCAAAGGAAAGGGGCAAGAGGCTGACAGCTAGGACAGCTTGGAGCTGGCAGCTTGGAGGAAAGTGTTTCACAAAAGCTACTCTGCAAAAGCTTTTATACCAAAAAGCTGCTGAAGGAGGAAACTACGCTGACTACTGAAGAGGTGTCTCCCATCAGGGAGGAAACCTGCTATAGAGAACAGCTTGTCATCACGGCCACCCCCACTCTCATCCTCTGTCCCCATAAAAATTCTGCATGCCTGTGAAACAGAGTGGGGCATGGAAAGCCCCTCTCCATGCCCCTATGTTGACATCTGCTTTTGCATCCCCTCTATGAAGCTGTGAGAAGCAGAGAGGCACACAAAGAAATCTCCGAGTACGTGTCAGAGGTGTTTCTGCATCTGCAGATGGAAAACATACAGGGACAAACCCTATTTACTCTGAAGATTACCCATCATTTCAAATTCTCTGAGGTATTACTTTTATTTATACTTCTTATATAAAACAGGTCAGGATCACTCCTTAAAATAGACTGCATATTTTAAAGACATTTTTCACCAGCAGTATTATTTCACTAAACAAATAAAAGCAGAAACACGAAGTGATCCAGCCTGTATCTTTGATTTCTCTTCCATGTATTTTTCCCTCCTGTCTCCTTCTCAAACCCTGCGCCAGAACAGAGTCTAATGATAACAGCAACAAATTGGTCTGTAGAGAGTTCAAATTGTTGATTAATTTCTATCTAATACTTAAATGTCAGTGTATTTTATTGACAGAACACAGTCAAGGACCTGCAAATTAGTCAAACTGACAACTGCTCTAGGTAAAACTCAAACTTCTTTTCCTAGAGAAAATATAGTTTCTAAGGCTTTATTGGACATCTTGCTGTCCAATTTGGGGTGAAATCGTTAGTCAAGAGAGTAAGTCTTAACAGAGTTTAAGCATCTTTTGAAAACATTCTGAACAAGACAAAATAAATTGGATCTAATATGTATGTTCAAGAAGCAATTCAGATGCTTAGCATCACCTGTTACCCATGCTGACTTCCAACACGACCTGATTCGGTTTCTTAAGCTGTTTTGGATTGATTTTCTTCTAGCAGCACTAGATCCCTCTAGGTTTGCAGGCAAAGAAAGCTACTTCTTTCAGAGCTCTAAACCACATTATTCAATCATAGACTCATTAGGCACGGGAAGGGACCTCAAAAGATCATTGAGTTCAATCCTCCTGCCACAGCAGCATCACCTAGACCAAGCAGCACAGGAACATATACAGGTGGGTCTGGAACATCTCCAGAGTAGGGGACTCCACAACCCCCCTAGGCAGCCTGTTCCAGTGTTCTGGTACCCTCCCTGGGAAGAAGCTCCTGCTGATATTGATAGGGAACCTCCTCTGTTCCAGCTGGCACCCATTGCCCCTTGTCCTATCACCAGATGACCTTGAGAAGAGCCTGGCTCCATCCTCCTGACACCCACCCGTCACAGATTTAGAGACATGAATGAGGTCCCCCAGCTCCCTCAGCCTTTCCTCATCAGGGAGCTGCTCTCCTTCCTTCACCACCTTCGTTACTCTACGCTGGACATCCTCCAGCAGCTTTGTGTCACACTATTGGAACCCAAGTAATATGACAGCTAAAACACTTAGTACTGCCATTCAGTACCTCAGCTCATTCTTCTCAGTGTACCCAGTGAATGTCAGTAATGCTGAAGGCATCCAAATGCATGACAGTCACCTTGAACTACAAACCTGAGGCCCAGCTGGCAGCTGACTCCATGTGTCCAACAAGTCTACATAGAAAATACCAATATTTTTTATACTAAGTGTTTCACGCCTTCCAGTGTTGTAAGATAAACTTAAGCAATTCACTCGTAGAAAAATTATCAAGTCGTAATTTGTAGCTGACTTGTAATGAGTTGATAATGTGGTTATTACTGGAAGCTATTTTGCCAAATAGACCACGTTTTTTATACAGAATTAAACCACTAACGGTTACAAAAACCCCTTTAGTAACATGTTCCATAATTGCTGCCAAGAAACAGGTAACCACCACCTCATTTCCACCCCCTAAATAAATAAGGTGACTTCAATAAAACTAAGAGTAGTACTCCTAAAACCAAAGAGTCATCTTGTAAAACGCAACTGCTACACCTTAACAACTTCATCATTTACAAACCAAGCGACCTCTTTTGAGCCTGCACAGTATAAACAGCAAAGCATCAACCTCAGAGCCTAACGGTAATCTACTTTTTCTAAGTCTTCTATAGCTTCTAATCCCCCTTTAAACACAGAAACCTGTTGATAGCTTATTCTCTATTCATAGGACTCTCTCCTTGAATGCAGACTTAAATTATTAGTGTGAAACAGGCTCAATACAGGTTTAGTTATAAACACAACAAAAAGCCATCAGGTAGCACCCAAAGTAACTATATTAATTCATAGAGCTGTCATGGTATCGAGCTGGTTTCTAATTTGTCTTGAAATTGGACTCCTCTGAGCATTCAGGGGGTTGCTATGAAGCAGGAGGTAGTCTGGCACTCTCTTGTGTACAGGAACTCTGAAAAATCTGTTCAAGAGCTCAGCAAGTTGGGCTGATCAACTTACTGAGCAGAGCACACCAAAATTTAGAGGATACAGTGGTGCTGAAAACGGCTTTAAAGCCTTTCAAGCAAAGATTTTTGTGAACTGAATACACCTGGAAGGCCTGATCTAGTGAGAAGCAGAGCTACTCCTGATCTAGGGAGAAACAGAGCTATTTTTATGAAAATTGGTGTCCAGGGAGCAAAAGGTGTTACACTCACTCATATCAACCGTGACTGTTTCAAGGGAAATAGGCATTAATTAAGGCTTTTATTCAGAGAGAAGGAAAATAAGGTTGTCCAACAGCACAAATGAGACCGAGACACCGATGCTGCTGAGATTTAAACGCCAACTAGTGCTGGCTGCTCTAACAAGTCCTCAGCCTAAGATCATAAGCCGTTATTTCCAGTTACTGTGACTGCTGCTGACAGTCACAAGGTTACGGCAAACATTGCTCAGAAAAACCCTCATCACAAAACAATCCGTTCAGTTACTGAGACACCTGTATGAGGGAGCACACTAAACCCATGATCCTTTCTACCGTAAACTAAACATTTTAGTACTAGTAACGTTCTGCCCCAATCCTATCTCCTGGTCTGTGTTACGTGGAGTCCTCAAGTGTCCGGGTATTCTTACCTTTACGCCATGGCCAACATCATCCAGCACCGTGTAGTCTATAGGTTTTCGAATATACCTTACAGGACGTTCCATGTTCGCTGGTGCTATAATTTTGTGAGTTCTCGATGTATTCTTATTGGTCGTCAAAATGCCTATCTCTCTGCGAGCCACCTTTTCTTTATGGATGTCCACAGTCTAGATTAAAAACAAGAAAGTATGGGTTTCTTTAAGCATTTGCTGTTTTCTTTACAGAGCTATCTACATGTTTAGGTTTCAACTGTTAGACAAAGAGAGTCTCAACCAAATTAATGCTGCTGGAAGGATGCCAATTTATTAACACAATTAATGTAATCCACATGAACAGCGTTTGAAAAACTGCATTTAAGGAAATAACCAATATTCATCACAACATGACAATCAGACATCACTGCTTTGACACTCGAAAGACACTATGCAAACGCATTCCTCGCAGATTAACCCTCAACATTCTTACAACCGACACTAATAAATTACTCCAACTCCACAGCTGGGAAACCAGGACAGACAAGCTAAGCAATTTGCCTGCAGCCCCAGAGGGGGAACTAAGCTTGGGAAGTCTGTGCGGTAATTTCTTTCAGCAAAGCCATCAGTGCATGTCAGAGTAAAAGTCTGTACAGAGGAGGACTAATTTCAGCACTGAGGCTGGTTTTAGCTCTACTGTTTATAGCAGCTTCACGGAAAGAAAAGAGAGCCTTAAAGATGCAAGTAAAGGAATATAAACTATGCTGAGCTACATCATTTTATTAGCAAATACAGAAGGAGACAAAGCCCTGCAGCCTGTGAAGGACCAAACTAAGCTTTGCATAACAGACATGCTTCTACATGCACTACAACCACCACTTAAACCCTAGGTGAAGGAGAACAAGTACAAATAAAGCATCAGATGCTATAAGAAGTGCCACCTCCAGAAAGCCTATTTCAAGATTCAGGGACTGAACTCACTGGTTTAAAGTACCCACTAGAACTTCAGGATCTCACTGCAGGACAAAAAGACCATTCCTCTGAAGAGACACTATCGAGACATCACTTTTTGCCCCTAAGGTAAACTATTCTGAGAATGTAAGTTTCAATTCCTCCTGGAAAGCCTGTCATAGAAACAGAGTCAAGATCCAGAAAGAAACCCCCTTGTCCATCAGCACTCATTTGGGTATGTCTCTACAAACAGCCTAATCACAATGGATACTGCACTAATGCAAGGGCTTTGTAGGGAAACTGAGTCAAAGATCAAAAGACAAAATCAGTTTGCTTTCACTCTACTTCCATACGAGGCAAGCTGAGAAAAGCAAGGTAAGCACCCAGGAAAGCACTGTTTCTTGGAAAGCCAGCATTCAGAGTTCACTATAGAATGGATCGAGCTATTTTTCTCACTGACTGATACACACACTCCATTCTAAATTCTCCTGAATAAGTACAGAAATAAATATAATCCTCTTCAACAATTCTGATATACGGCATAGCAGATTACAAGTGGGAACACAAGTGGAGAAGCACCTCAAAGCAGCGATAAGTAGTTTGTTTTCACAACTCGAAGCACATAGAACTGTAATGGCAATATGATTTGCAGTTTTCCAGAGCAATACAAGACGTTAAGTGTGTGTGTGTCTGCATTAGCTTATGCACAATCATTGAATATCCTGTCAGAGTTCTGGAGCAAGCTTTATTGCTCTAAATGCTCATGTCATGAAAAATCCTAGAGAGTCAGGAATAAAAAGTACCTCTCCGAGTGAGACAATCCTACACATCAAGCACCAGGTATCAGCCACTGCACCCACCTTCACTCTGGCGGTCAATTTCACAGACGACAGAGCAAAGACTTAACAACCAGTCTCCCTGTATTTCTGAACACCAGATATTATTTGTTCTCTTCCTTTGAAGACTAATATACACAACAGTTCTGCCTTTAGGTTTGCTGTTGGTAAGGATCAAGAAACATTTCTTGAGTGCTGCACTGTACGTTATTAGATCACCTCTCCTCCAGTTCGTCTCTACAACCTGAATCCTCTTGTTCCATAATACCAGGTTTTGAACTATCTTACAGAATGCCTCAATAACCCACAACTCTTATTTTGTCATAAGCACTGCATAAAGGGGTTTTTTTTCCATCTAAGAGTCATCTAAACAACTCAGCAATATCAACCCAAGGCACATACAGCACTGCTTCAAAACAAGGTGTTTTAAAATGCTAAAGCCACGCTTCTACTCCCTTCTCACAGACAAATTTCATTTCTTGTTCACTGGATGAGCAGAAGCTTTATCTTCACACTAAGAGTTGCTTTAACATGCTACACGTTCATGTGGAAGTCTATTTGGTCAAAGGCAATGTTCTTTGGGGAAAACCCCAGACACAAGCAGTTCTTAGCTGTACAGCCAGACAACAGCTAATGCTCAAGAGACAAACTACCTTTACCAGGTAACAGCCAAGTTAGACCACCCTCTAAGCTCTAGCCACAAGTGGCACCTGTAGCTTTGACTAAAAGCCCAATCTGATATGGTAACAAGAGAACTAATTGGTAATCAGTTTGATTTCATACACATAACCTACTTTCAAACACCAAAGGTAGGAGGAGCAAAGTATGGCAAATCAGCTTTGGTCAAGAGAAGTCAGACCAGCTTCAGGTATGCTTGGCCTGTACTGAAACACAAATATCAGAGACTCGTTAGTGATCAGAAGGGACCTTGACAGATGTGCTCCAGTACCCTCCCTGGGAAGAAGCTCCTTCTGATACTAATATAGAACCTCCTCTGTTCCAGCCGGCACCCAATACAGAACCTCCTATCACCAGATGACCTTGAAAAGAACCTGCCTCCATCCTCCTGACACCCATCCCTCACAGATTTAGAGACATCCATGAGGTCCCCCCTCAGCCTCCTCTCCTCCAAGCTCCCTCAGCCTTTCCTCATCAGGGAGGGACTCTGCTTCCTTCATCATCTTTGTTGCTCTGTGCTGGACACCCTCCAGTAGCTCTGTGTCCTTCCTGAACTGAGGGGCCAAGAAGATGGTGGTATAATTTAACTTTGGTGTTTATTATTTGGTTTGGTCTTGTATGTTTTGGGTGCTAGATTTTTAAATTAAGGAAATATCCTTGAAGTGACTCATTTTACTCCAAATCACTTTTCCTGTCTGCTCTGCCAAGTGAGTGTGAGGGCTGGTAAGTGATGTGTGCAACTGGTAGGAGAAGCAGTGACTCTGTGAGGGTCTGGCTCATAAAAATTTGAGTTGTGAGGGTCCAGGAAGAAAAAAATAGTCGAAGTTTGAAGCTGTTTTTGCTTTTCTCCCTTTTTATTAATAGCACTATGTGTGTGGGCTTTATTAAAATATTTAGATATCCCAGCCAAATGTATCGCAGCCTCTTCTTTTGTGAAGCTGTGATCCTAGGATTGCACACTCGAGCACAAGGGTAGCGTGGTGTCTGCAGCACAAAAGAACAACAACTCTTTGCTGTAGCTTTGCTGTACTGTGCTTGACCTAGAGCTCATGCTGAAGAACCAAACAGTTATATTTTAACTCTACATCTTGTTCATCAGCTGGGTGTTTCCATAAGGTTTGAAGCAAACAGATAGTGGAAGGAGTTAATCATTAACAATTCCTTCAACCTCCAAGCTAAATCTTGCTCCTGGGATTGACTGACGTGGTCCTTAGCAACCAGTTACGATGGCAAAGAGGTTGGTTTGGTGGTTTAGTTTAAATTTGCTTCCCAGAGGACACATGATGTGCTTTTGCCAGGGCTGTCTTTTCTCTAATCCCCAAATGAGTGCTATGCTGGATATTTTCTTGCTGGATTATGTTGTTCAGGGGTGAGAACTGCATCCCTATTCCTCAGATTTTAAATATGTCACGTATTAGGCTGCCCAGGGGGTTGTGGAGTCTCCTTCTCTGGAGATGTTCCAGACCCACCTGGCTGTGTTCCTGTGTGACTTGGTCTGGGTGATCCTGCGTGGCAGGGGGATTGGACTGGATGATCTTTCAAGGTCCCTTCTGATCCCTAATGATTCCATGATCCTTACAATTTTTCAGGCCATTTGATGCAATGGCTTTAAGACCTGTTCTTATCATGAACACCTTCCAAACAAATGTCCTGTGCTGCACAGAGCTTCAAGTCAGCAGCTTTTCCTTTTGTTCCTAGACTCACTCAGACAAGAACAAACATAGGCTCTAACTCTATTGTTTTCCTCGAGCTGTTCCTTTAGAGAAAGGGAGGAGGAAAAGGCAGCTGAAGAGCTTGTTCTGAGCAAGTCTTCTGTAATTTTGACATCGTTTTCAGTTTTTCAGTTTGTAGCAGAACACAGGGTTGGGTCTGTACCTGACACCTTATTTCAATTAAGTCAAGCCCTGGTTACAGGGTGATCAGCGTTACACTTACCTAAATGCTAGCAAAACAGAGCAGCTATTGTATACCTGCAAAACCACACAGCTAAGACACACCAGCCACACGTGCAGCATGACCTGCTCTCACTTCACACCCCTAGCTTGCTAGTACTTGGTGTAATCACACTTGGTGGTGAAGGGCTAAGTTAAAGTCTACAACTTCTTCGAGGTGGGCAGTATAGGAGGTGGTGTTGGTCTCCTCTCTCTAGTGACCAACAGCAGGACATGGAGTGAAGCTGTGTCAGGGGAAGCCAGGAAAAGCAGTGGTCAGTTTGGTGGACGTTTGCCTCTTCTCAGTTCTTCAGCACAGACTTATGGTTAAGACAACCAACATCTGAGAAGCATGTAAAAAACCTGAAAACAACTTTGCTCTGTTATTCGTGACTGGTGGGGCCAATTCTATCTAAAGCAGAAGATTCACACCACCTTTCATCATACCTAGGTCACAACCAGTTGTGTTAAATTCAAGTCCCTAACTAGTTTTGAACAGACCTTCAGATGGAGGTAGTCGATTAATATTGGTTACCTTTCACTTAACAATAAAAAGCAGAAAGATCCTTACTACTAACGCTCCTCCCAAGAGATGAATTCAAGGCATCTCTAAAATCCCCTTGGGACAGTCACCATAGGATCATAGATTCATTTTGAGGTCGGAAGGGACCTCAAAAGATCACCCAGTTCAATCTACCAGAATGAGTCTGCTAAAGCACTGTCAATCCACAGAAGGTCAGTGGGAGCAAAAGGCAAGGGTTACTAGAGGAGAAGAAAAAGAGATGCTTTGTTTCAGTTCCCCTAATTCTTCTAAGAATAAGGACTTCAAGACTTTTTTATTTCACATACACAACTCTTCAGTTGTCACTAAGGCTGAGTCAGCTGCCTGCTCAGAATACCCTGCCATGCCTTCCGGAGCTGCACCATGAAAGACACACATCTAAATTCTTCAGAGGTGACAGGAGATGCAAGTTTCACCTTGTGTGCTTGCTTCGCATGTGGTTCTGGCACCATAGGAGGAAACTGAAGTATATTTAAGAGTTGTATTTCCAGAGCTGCAAATCCAGCAACATTTAGGTTTATAGATAGAAGTTTCTCACAGGTTGCCTTCAGCACATGACAAGTTTCGATAGCACGACAGCCTCTCCAGGAAGCTTCATCTCCTCAAGACCTGGTAAAACCAGGCCTCTTAAGGTAAAAGGCTAGAGGAGCCAGATAAACCATGTCTCATGTAATCTGATCTGTCACCTCCCTTTTCCCTTAGAGAGAAGGTTCACAATCAAGAGCTTTTACAGATTAACACAATGAACTAAGGTCACAGCAACTTGCATAGTCTCTATAAAAATATCTGCCATCATCAGAGGTGGAAAGGCACTAGACTGAACTTAGAAAACAATGCGAGAAATACCAGGTCATTTTTTCAGGTGTAACACAATTGGAAACACACACACTTGCAACACATTCACATACATAATTTTAAATACATAAATAAAACCAAAGCGTTTTACTAATATTACTCAACTTCAGGGTAAAGGGTTGAAAGTGGTGGCTTTAGATTTTTCTCAGTTTATCACTGGATTTCTTCAATTATATCTGAATAGAGATTCTATGCCAGTTTAATCCTGTGCAGCTAGCCCAGGCCTTAAGAATTCAAGTCTTTTTCTCTAGATATGCTATCAGATTTTCTCCTCATATTGAGGTAAATCTTCCTGTGTTCAAGTTTGCATCCATTATCCCTTGCCCTGACTGATGCAACTGAAGAGTCTTCCTTTCTTCTTCACACCCAGCCCTCATGGATTTATAGGCAGTAATTAAATCACCCTAGAGCCTTCTTTTGTCCAGACTAAAAAGTCCCAATTTTCTCCATCTCTCTTCACAAGGCAGTTGTTCCAGACTCCAAATCACAGCTCTGCACTGAACTCTCTCAATTAATCCTCTATCCCTCTCAAATTGGGGAGGCTAGAACTGGACACAGTATTCCAGGTGCATCCTCACTAAAGCAGAATAAAGAGGTAGAATAGCCTCCCTTAATCTGCTAGACATGCTTCTCTTGACTCATCCCAACTTAGAAATGGGCTTAAAGTTTACTGGCCAAAGAGACTCCCTTTTAGACCTCTCACTTAGGTGAAACTGGAAGCCTTTCTTCCAAAAGGCACACTAGGATTCACTGAGACTTAGACTCAAAGACCCAAACTTCCACAACCTAGTTTACCAAGCAGCACACCCCCACCTGTACCACAGCACTGAAAAGGAGACAGAAGAAAGGTCGTTTCAGCTAAAAGATTATTTATGCAGATGCTCTGCAGGGCACCCTGTTGGCAAATCTAACCACATACTCTGTGAAGAAACTGAGCAGAAAGGGAGCACGCAGGACAGTGACAGACCAGAGGGGCTGGGAGCAGGTGCATAACATTCTAGGACAAGAATCAGAGCAAAGAAACCAGCCCATTCATCCAAGATTCAGACGTGAGTTGCTACCTGATTTTTCTCCGGTGCCAAGTGGACTGCTATGAGGGCACCTACTCATGTTTTCAGACAGGACAGAAAGAAAGAGGCTTCCTCACATTGTTCTCTAACAGCTACTTCAGAGCATGTTCAAGCAAGGTGTTGAGAGCACGAAATGGGGAAGCCCAAGGCAATCAGTAGGTCTCCCCTGTGAAATGCCACCATGCAGAACTAGGCTGTATAAATGAGGAGCAACTATTGAGAGACAAGGGCATCTCATCACGTTTTCATCCTCTGCTCCCTGCCCTCCCCAACTCAAAGGAAGATGACATGAACACAGAGCACAAAAAGGGGAGGTCTGCAGGAGTATCTTTGGTAACAGGGAGAGGGATGTGGGGGAGGGAAGACTGGCAGATGGCAACTAAAGGCAAATGGAGTTTAAAGTCCTGCAGAAGAAGAGATTTTTAACAGCTCTGCAGAGGCCCTCATTACGGAAAGAAAACAGTTAAGACAACAGTCTTCTCTCCGTTGCATTGGTGAAATGCCAGAAGCGCAGAGTTCACATAAGCATGAGGGAAATGGAACTTCAAACATCTGGAGTATGGAGGTCAGACAGCGCTGCAGAAGCAGTTGGCCTCGCGCACAGGAGGCGGCTGTCTGCTGGGATGTCAGTCGAGTGAGCGGAAGAGGTGGGATGGGTCTGCAGCTAGGAGCAAAAGACTGAAAAACAGCAGATTGAAGCTCTATTCCTGGCTTCGCCAGACTTGCTGCGCTATGTACACCAAGCCAGCCTCTTCGCTGCTTGAGCCAGCTTCTCGGAACTGCCCACCTACAGCAGCTGAGAGAATAGCCGGAGTGTAGGAGGGCACAGGTATAGGCAACGCTGCCATAGCTGTCTGCTCTGAGCAGAGTGAAACACGGTGACAAAGACAGTCAAGACTTCTCTGTAAAATGACTTTCACCACCATTCTAAATTGCTAGTGAAAATGCAGAAACGAGGTGTGGATCACACTTCTTGTGCTTTGGCAAACTCTACGGCTGATTTAATGAGTAAACCAAGTGTACATACCCTACCCTTCAATATCAAGTGTGTTGTGAATATTACTCTATTTTTAAAAAGCAAGCAAGCTTTGCAACACGTTCACAGGGAGGACCGTGGGAATTACTGCGTCCCAGCTAACCTTTTTTTTCTTCCCACTTCAACTGCCAGTTCAATTCCCACTTCAACAACATAATAAACAGGTAAAAGAAGTATCATTAAGGTAGGTCTCTGGAGGAAGACACAAAGAAGAGAGGTTTATTTGCAATTATCTTCTGTCTGTCTCCTAAAGCCTGGCTTTGCAGCCTCAAAATTTGGAAGCAAGAGAGAAAAAGGTAAGCTCCATGGTGTTATTCCCCATTCTTGATCATTCTAGAGTACACTCTCCAGTATTTGCTGGAGATTCAGCTGTGGCTGAACATCAGACACCACCTCACAATGACTGTAAGACAGAAGTACAAGCCAGCTGTTCATCAGATTAAAACCACAGCGAGTGGCAAATTAACAATTGCTACCCATCCACTTGAGTGTCATCCTGTACAAACACCTTGCTGAAACTCATGTCTCTTTACTGGGCCTCCCTCTGTCCTCCTCATCTTTGTACTAAGACAGGAGGGTTCTGAGAAGGGTATTACCAAGGTACACCCACCTTTCTTTAGCGAGCTGTAGATGTTTTACACAGAGAACTGAACAGGCCTTTCTGTGATTAACTAACACCAGTTGCGTTCCCACTCCAAGATCCTTATTAATTGCATTGGAAGACAAGCCACACTTTTTTTTTAAATCTGATTAAAAACAGTCCTTAAAATAGAAGCTACTTTGAAAGAGAGAAGTGTTTCAAGTATACAACCCCACCGACTGATTTTGACAGAACAACATTTGGGATGTGCAGTCATAACACGTTACGCTTCAGTCTTAAAAAGAACAAAATGAATAATCCAGAGCGTTTATCTGCCAAGTCAAAATCCCAACTGTACGTGCGAGTATTTCAGTACCTGAAATTAGATTTTAGATTTTAGTCATTTCAAATATCTTTTGGCTGAGTACTCGTTGAGGACACAGAGCTGCTGGAGGGTGTCCAGCACAGAGCAATGCGGATGATGAAGGGAGTAGAGCAGCTCCCTGATGAGGAAAGGCTGAGGGAGCTGGGTCTCTTGAGCTTGGAGAAGAGGAGGCTGAGGGGAGGCCTCATTCATGTCTCTAAATCGGAGACGGGTGGGTGTCAGGAGGATGGAGCCAGGCTCTGCTCAAGGGCATCTGGGGATAGGACAAGGGGCACTGGGTGCCAGCTGGAACAGAGGAGGTTCCATACAAATATCAGCAGAAACTTCTTGCCAGGGAGGGTCCAGGAGCACTGAAACAGGCTGTGCAGGGGGGTTATGGAGTTGCCTCCTCTGGAGACATTCCAGACCCACCTGGCTGTGTTCCTGTGTGACTTGGTCTGGGTGATCCTGCTGTGGCAGGGGGATTGGACTAGATGACCTTTCGAGGCCCCTTCCAATCCCTAATGATTCTATATGCATGTGTGAGTAGGTTCCTTTTTAACAAATACATTAAAAGAAACAAAACCTGCTTATGCAAGCTCCCATACGAGAGTTTCAGCATTTTTCAAGTGGTTGAATGATTCTCTCTTTTCCTTACTGGAAGCAACGCGCTTGTCTGGAATGAAACAAAACATACAAATCTAAGATGTTCTTGACGGAAGGAAAGCAGGAGCAGTAGATTGGACTGGCTAAAGCAGCACCATGGGTGCAGAACAAAATCGCATGGCAAACAAAAAGCATTTTGTGTGCCAAAAAAAGCAACTTCGTAGAAGATGAACATGTGCAATCGCAAAGGGCACTGCAGGTGGCTGAGAAGGAAACCTTCTAAAAAAAGCCTATAAAAAATAAACTCAGCAGAACAAGACTGAACCCTCTGAAAGTTTGTCTGAGGTAAAGAACTACTAGGAGGACCAGAGGAGGTTCCATCTAAATATCAGCAGGAACTTCTTCCCAGGTAGTGTAACAGAGCACTGGAACAGGCTGCCCAGGGGGCTGCAGGAGGGCTGTAGAGTCTACTTCTCTGGAGACGTTCAAGACCCACCTGGATGTGTTCTTCTGCAACTCGGTCTGGGTGATCCTGCTGTGGCAGGAGGATTGAACTGGATGATCTTTCAAGGTCCCTTCCGATCCCTAATGATTCCACGAGTATTAAACAGCAATCAGATGGCTAAGTGTTGTATTATCTACACCACAAATCCTATTGGCTTAATACCACAGTGCTTACCACACAGGACGTTTCTTTTTCTCTTATTGTATTGCCCAATCGTCCAAAAGGTGAAGAGTACATTTTCTCAAGAACAGAATTATTGACACTCTGGATATCGATTAAGATTCTGTACAAAGCAAGCATCTATGGCAAACAATTGTCCTGCAGCACTATGACAGGTTATTCCAGTGAGATGATAGCCAGCATATTTATGATCTCTCGTCAGTAAAAACCAGATAGCAGGAAAAGCCCTTAGTTACTGCAGATCCCACTTTAATATTTTCAATATAGTTCTTCCACTCAACCCCTAAGTTACTACCGATAGCTCTACCTTATGGATATCATCACAGTGAGCTCCTCTTCCACTTTAACAGAAAAACAAGTAGGATCTGACAAGCTCCTCACTTTTGTTTTCAAAGGCAAATACCGAACACCACAGTTCAACTCTGAGCCAGTTTTCCCTTTCTCTAAACCCCCTTTAGTAGCCAGCTGTCCCTTCTAAAGGTCACAACATGGGACAAGCCCAGAAGCACCATTAACTGCACCCAAACTTATTCTGTTAATCCCACTTTCCACAGCATTGCATGTGGAAGTCTACCCAGATGTTCTAGGTAAAAAGGAAAGCTAACAAAACCTCCTTCACATTTGGACTAAGTCATACATAAGAGTTTAATTTGGGTTACATTAAGTAAAAGCACAAGACAAATAACCAAACAACAAGCAGGTATGACATTTACCGGTCTAATATTGTGGAGAGGAAAGGACAGGGCAGAGACAGGATTACTAAGGCTGCTCTCCTTGTCTCCATTGCCATTTTAATTTCCACACACAAATGAAACAGGAAGCTGCACGCTGCTTTTGTAAATGGATTTCCCTTAGCCTCTTACTCTTGGCCACAACCGATATGAAGTACTGCAATTATATCTCTTGGGAGCATCCACACAGCTTCAACATTCCTAGCAGTACTTCTTCCATGCTGAACCACAACCTTCCTCCGACTAAGGCTGAGCACTCTGGCAAAGGAATTTGATCAAGAAGAAACCATGCCTAGTGTTAATCCTTCCTCCACCACCACCTCAAACCTGCATGTGTACACACCCCAGCACAGCAGGGAGTTCTTGGCTCTGTCTTGCGCACATGCAACTGAGCACGAATGCAGCAACTTGAAAGGCAGCACAAGTCTTGAAAAGATATCTTGCGTGTAGGCAGAGAGGATGGCATCAGTACGTCGCCCCTGCTGAACGCATTACCCCTCTGGTGTTGCAGTAACTTCATTAGTCAGACTGATCGTGTGTTCAGAAATTAGACGTTTCCACTCTGTGGTTATTACCATAGTTACCCAACTTGATTGCAAATGCTCAGGGAGACGAGGAGCATCAGTCATTGGGGATGACAGACAGAAAGCCGGCCGTGTAAAAAAGCAGCCAAGTGTCTGCAGTTTTCAGGATGCCTTCAGGGTAATTGAACCCGATATCGAGTCAGGGTGGGGAAGACAGAGAACGAAGCGCTGTCTGGTCCAAGAGAATGGCAAGGAAAAAGAGACTGGCAATCTATTGTCACTTTAGGCAAAAGTGAGACTACACAAATACTGACAAGTGGAGCGTTTAAAGCTAACTGAGCAGAATTCACTGGTGCTCTGGGAAAGGTGCTCCAAACACTCTGGTGGGCTACAAGCCCCTGAATTGCACCACAGCCTTTGAAGAGGGCAATAATCATGATACACTCAAGCATGACTGGCCACTGACCTGCACAGTGCTAGACAATCAAACACACACTGAAAAGTTACTGAACTTCTGCATGAAACCATGTGTAGGAATGAGTCTGGGATCAATACACTGCTACAGTTGCCTTCAACAGGGAGAGAGCTGGTGAGGACTCAAGTATTTCTCTGAGAGATAATGGGGTACATCAAGATACAATGGAATGGGCTACATAAAGACAGCTGTGCAAACTTCTGTGGCCTGTCTCCTCCCCAGTGCTTTGGTAAAGCCTGGCTCTCCTAAGAGAGGTCAGTGTACTTTCTGGATGTGAGCTGCATAGATCCATTCAGCAATACAGACAGTGTTTACTCCCAGAAGTATATAGCTAATGTAAACAACAACTCCGCATTTGTTTTAATAACTATCATGATCAAGAAATCCAGGCAAATGGGCAGGATGGGAAAATACACAGGAAAAGTCTCTTTATTCAAGCAGTATCTGCAGTCTACTCACAATCTGTTTTTCCAGGATGTTTGCTTAAGTCACATAATTGTTTGTGGGACCTCTGCTTTCTAAAAATGCATTTGGAAAAATGCTCAACCGCATTCACCTTATTCTGTTCCTACTGATGAGGTGTTTTTAAACACTACTGAACTAGGTGCCCTGCCACTATGCAATCTTATTCGAGGCAAATATTTCACACCATAAATAGTCTTTTTATAAAGTTCTTCAAATGACTTTTAGAAGCTTTAATGCATTAGATGTTTATTTCAAGGAGTTCAGCCAGCTCCAGGAGAAAGCATCTCTACAGAGTTTCTGCACTGGTGAACTGACTCTTCATTCAGCCTAGAGAAATACAGACTCATGAGATGTTAAGTCGAAAATAAGATGCAAGTAACTTGGAATTGTTCTATCAACCTCCTTTAGCTCCCAGGTCCGAGGATCTAGAATTAAGAGTAGCGAGCTGACTAAGACTGAAGCTTTATATTCTCTCTGCCAGCCAAGAGTCACACTGCACTGCAGGAAGAATGCTTTAAGCAGCAAAATTCCCAGTGATAGAACTTGAATGTCTCCCAGTGAGAGTTGATGGAAACCATCCCCCACATCCTGAAGTCTCATTATTTGTTCATGTGCCACAGCCTCCCATAAGAAAAGGGAAAAATGTTATTTTAACCAAAGCCCCACGAATGCCTCTACTAATTCTCTCCTATGGTTTTAGCATTCAGATGGCCAGAGTAGCATCAAATACTGCTACACTACAGTATATATAAGACAAGCACTTCTGTGGTCAGCTGTCATGCTACTGTCAAAATGAAGCACTAATAGACACGTCTATAGGTCCCACAGACGAGCACCACTCATAGAACACAGAAGCAGATACACTTGGTTATAGATCAGTGTAGGCTGGGACTAAAATAGCGATATGTAAGTGGCAAGCAGACCACCCTTAGTGTACAGAGAGGAACACGTAAAATAAAGGATGGTCTAGCTCCTAACAGCTTACAGGCTCGTAACTCTGCCAGTTCTGACTCTCAATGTGAGACTTACGGTGTAGGAGAAAGCGAGATCTAAACAGTGGCAGAGGCAAAGAGGTTAGATAGTTATCAAAGTCCACATTGTTTCAGACACATTTCTGGTACGACTTAGATTTCACATCCCAAATGGAGATTGCCCTCAGTTAATTCAGCATCTAATTCACCACCAGTGTCCTGAGCTACAGCACATTATCATAATACTTCTACTGTCCATCCACTCTCAAATGTCAAGACACACACACAGATCAACTACATAATTTGAAAGCAAGCTCACTTTTCAAAGAACGACGTTTGAATAGTATATCAATATCTAATTAAGAGGAATAAGCTAGTCCACATGACCTAGCGTGTTACTAGACTGCCACACAGTACCTATCAGCTGTTGTGTATTATCCACAATACAACTAGTATCTCTTCATCCTGCACCAGTTGGTCAGTGCTGCATCTCACCCAATACTTAACAAGACACGTATGGAAACCCTATAAATGGACAAAGGAGGATCAGCTTCCCAAAGATGGTTATTTATCCCCCTTGCAGTCAGATAAAGGTTGATTTGTGGTTGGAAGGCTTATTGTGCAACCTTATAGAGTTCCATTTTGAACACAGCTCAAAAATATTACTTAAAAAGAAAAACCAATCCCATAACCCATTGAGTTCAACCAGAGAGCAGAGTTTCCTATGATCAAATCAAGCCTTTGATTTGCACTTCCTTGTTCCTCTATTTTCAAAACATGGACCAACTGACCTTTCCTTAAGCAATGATGTGTCTTGTTATTTCCATCATGTCCCCCTTTTAACTCTAGGGTCCCCATTCTATTCTTTGTCTCTTTCTGTAGAGGTCTCATAGGCTTTAAAGACAATTGGATGGCTGCAGCACCTGTCCCACAGGGACAGGTTGAGTGAATTGGGGCTGTTCAGCCTGGAGAAGAGGAGACTCTGGGGAGATCTTACAGCAGCCTTCCAGTACCTGAAGGGGGCTACAGGAAAGCTGGGGAGGGGGCGTTTCCAAAGGCTTGGAGTGGTAGGAGCAGGGGGAATGGTTTCCAGCTAGAAGAGGGGAGGGTTAGGCTGGAAGTCAGGAGGAAGTTCTTCATGATGAGAGTGCTGAGACACTGGACCAGGTTGCTCAGAGAGGTTGTGGCTGCCCCTCAGCTCCCTGGAAGTGTCCAAGGCCAGACTGGCTGGAGCCTTGAGCACCCTGGTCTAGTGTGGGGTGTCCCTGCTGACAGCAGGGGGGTTGGAACTGGATGGTCTTTAAGGTCCCTTCCAACCTGAATCATTCTATGAATCTATGAATCTATTTCTGGTCAGGTGTTCAGCCATAAATTATAGAAAATAATACTTCACATATACTTTCTTTCATCTGGTGATAGGACAAGGGGCACCGGGTGCAAACTGGAACAGAGGAGGTTCCATATCAATATCAGCTGGAAGTTCTTCCCAGGGAGGGTACCAGAGCACTGGAACAGCCTGCCCAGGGGAGTTGCGGAGTCTCCTCTGGAGACGTTCCAGACCCGCCTGGATGTGTTCCTCTGTGACTTGATATGGGTGATCCTGCTGTGGCAGGGGGATTGGACTAGATTATCTTTCTAGGTCCCTTGCAGCCCCCAATGATTTTATCATTACAGTAAAGTGAAAATCCCCACTATGCACTCTGCGACTGCCCCAGTGATCCTGTCGTACCGTCCCAGATGATGCAGGTGAAATGGTATGTACCATACATACATGTATGTGATGGTATGTACCATACCATGGCACAGCAGACACAGGGCAAAAGTTCAGTAAGATTAACATAGCTGGACAGACTTCCATACTTCATACACACTTTTTCAGTTACAATAAAACAGCAAAAGTTGTCCCAGCTTTAGAAGAGCAGCTACTAAGTCATTCATCTATCTCCCAGGAGCCAATAAAAGAGTTAGTTCACTGCATCTATATAACCTATAAGAGACCTTTTACAAGACATGTGTAACAGTCACCAATGGGTCCCAAAAGGCTGCCAGTGAAAAGAAAAGTCAAACCAGCAGTGGCGTACAGTGGCAGAATGTTCCTGCTGGCTTATAAAACACTCGTGAATCACTCCTTGGTTTTCCATCTGCACTCATCAACATTAACTAAGCACTTATGTGTCCCCTAATAAAACCAGCCAGCAGAAAGCACTAAGCAATTCCTTACTGAATGGTACAAAAAGTCTAGACACAAGTACTCAGCAGTACATGTTCACATGCTGACTGAAGAGGTAGCTTCAGTGATGCTGCAGCACCAAGACTCATCTGCTCCACAGGAAGTTAACAGTACTCGCTGTTCTCCTTTTCTCCAAACACAGACAGCTTAAGCATAACACTGCCCTGCTGCCATGAAAACCAACATTCCCAATAGCTGCACTGGATGGCACAGATACAGCAACCTAGTTCATGCTTTGGTAGCTGGCTACCTGCTACTCTATTAGAGGCAATGTCCTTATAACCATCACCTCCTACAGTGCATTTTCTTTTACCACTAAAACAGAGATACACCCCTAATTCATCATAAACCAGGAGCTGTTCAAGTGTGAAGACTGCCGAGTTACTGAGGCTTTGCTATAGAAGCAAAAGTAACAGCAGGCAGCAATCTAATCAGATGCATCTGAAGGGACAAAAAACACAGCTCCTTGAAAAGTCCAATACGTGACTTCATAGCAGGTTAGCAATGAATTCTACTTACGTGTTGTATCTTCCAGATACAAGAGGCTTTTATTAAAAATAAAACAAAGATCGCACAAACACCCTTGACTCCTTTGTTGCTTACAATCACCAAGGCGACCTTGCAAAGTAATGGTCTCAAGTCCTGGGGTGTTTGCTTTGATTTTCGAAAACAAGAAGCTGTTATCAGGCCTCTCAATTTAGGATTTAATGAGGTATCTAGAGCTTACAGCCAAATACCCATTCAGCAGAAAGGAGGTTTTAATGATCTAAAACACACTGAAGGCTGCATTCAGACTAGCTCTCTCCACCAGAGTGTGGAACAGGATTCAGCATACGAAGAAACCCATTCCAGTCAATGGCTATTAAAAACTTATCCCTTCTCCCCAAACACAATCAAGCATTTCATTTGTTCTGTGATTGCAAAGTGGGGACGCAGCGAGAGGAAACAGAAGTTGCCAGCCCAGTTTCTTCTCAATCAAGGCAATTGCCCTTCCTCATCACAGAAGGGCTGACAGTTGCAGCTGCTCTCTCACGAGCGTGCAGAGCGATCATGGCAGGGCTTGTGTTCAGACTCCGTTTAGGTTTTTGTTTGTTGGTCACATGTTGGATTTTTTGATTGCATCAGCTGAACTGTGCAGGAATTACAGGCAGATCCTATGTGCATTCATTTGTAGCCATGAAGGGAATTTCTCAGCAGAACAGCTGACAAGGCAACGACCCTTACACAGTGTACTGCATAGTATGTAGAAGCCGATAAGCACAGACTTTACAGCAATTATCATAAGCATACACACAACCAGAGTAAGCACAGCACCACCTCTTGAAGCCTTGGCCTCTGTCACAGAGAGCAAAGGAAAACAGGATGTGAAGCAAAGGCCACAGAGATAACTGTCAGTACTTTATTACGAGCAGGAACATCACTGAAGTCAAAGTTAATCTAAACCAGAGGTGCAAGAGTGCCACAAAAGTGACTGGGGGCTAGAACACGTCTCCTATAAGGACAGGCTGCAAGAGCTGGGGTTCAGCTACAATAAAAGGCAGCTCTGAGGTTGCTGTAACCTGAGTGCAGAAGCCAGCAACCTGCCTTATTGAACCTTGTACCGATGATCCAGGCTCTCCAGATCCCTCTGTAAAGCCCCTGTACTTCTTAAGTAGATCAGCACACCAACCTAACTTGGTGGCATCTGCAAACCTACTGAGGGTACGCCAGATGCACTCATCCAGATCATTCATAAAGGTATCAAGCACAACTGGCCCCAATACTGAGCCCCGGGAAAGACCACGTGTGACCAGAAACCAACTGGATTTAACTCCATTCATTACCACCCCTAGGGCTCTGCCATCTAATTTTTTCCCCAGAAGAACGTGAACACACATGCCTTGAGCATGCAGTTTCTGCCTGTGAGAAACTATTTCAAAGACTTCAGTTAGCCTAGCTAGACAACATCCATCACCTTCTCCACTAATGAAGTCACCTTGTCACAGCAGATCGAGTTGGTCAAGTGGGACATGCCTTTCATAAAGCCATGCTGACTGGGCCTGACCACTGGACTGTCTCATACACACAGCGTGACGGCAGCCAACATGATCTACTCCACAACCTTCCCTAGCCCAGAGGTTTGACTGACAAGGATGTAGTTCCTTGAATCATCTCATTCCAGCCCTTCTGGCAGGTGGGCATCACATTTGCTAACCTTAAGGTCTTCAGCAAATCCTCAGTGTTTAACATGGTTCAAAGCAAGACTCGAACTCTTTTCCACAAAATCTTGCCAACAGAATGAATATCTCATGCTGAAATGGTCAAACTTCTCCAGAAGAATGATCAAGTCTCTGCTTCAAAAGGTCAAAAAAGCATCCAGGGTTTATATCAAACAGCTGAGCTGTATGTGCACAACTCCCTGGAACGGATGTGGTAAATAATTATGTGGCAGGTCACTGGAGAGCTACACATGACAACCGAAAGACAACTATGACTATGGAAAATGTAACTGCAGCCGGGTGGGCTTTTGCACTGGATACTATGTGAAAGCCATTCCTGGAGCTATTTGCTGGCCTGCATGTGCTTAGGGCAGCACTCCCTCACATTCATTTGCTCTCCCAAAAGCTGGATGAATTTTATGTATGGCAAGTGCTCTTGCTTTTATAGGAAGAAAAGTCCCAGTAAACAGAACATAACATCACACCATCATCTAACTTTGCATGAATGCTTTTTCTGGTGGAGAAGCTAAACACCTAGGGAAAATATGAAGTGTCTACTAATCAAGATTAGCTCTCCAGCCATTAAGCCTAGAGTCATTCTGAAAAACACACACGAGGAACTGAAACACAGTAGGACTGCAGGCCACAGGCTTTTCTTCCATAGAAAAAGAAAGGTATTTTAACCAGAAAGCTATCAGATTGTACCCTACTTCACAGATATCTGCTGTACAATGCTAACCTCAGAGCTGAGGAACTGGCATTGCTTGAAGCTGTGTTTCTAGGTAATACTTCTTTCAAGCAGAGGAATGCATGTTCATCTTCATGCTGCAGTAGCACGAAAATATTTACAACTGATACAAGCATGAGGAAAGGCACTCTGGAGACCTCGGAGAATTCAGGAACAGTCTGTCATCATAGCAACTGCACAGCAGATCTAAGATATGCATTTTAAGCATTTGAGTAGAAACATCTCCAAGCAAACAGCTGAGCTGGTATGCGTGCATTATCCACTTTAATTCTAGAAAATTAGCCTGCAGAGGTTCACATTTTTAAGCAAGGATTAGATTCAGGAAAGACCAACAAGGACAGAAACTGCAAGCAAGTGACCTTGCTAAACAGTCAAAAGCTCTACAAAGCACTGATTGTTCAAAGTCTTTAGCAAACAGTTCATGTATCAGGTGACTCAACAGCTTTCAGAACAGTGCCTTCAACTCGAGTTGCAAACAGTACAGAGGGTTAACACCTTTTGTGCTAGTATCAAACATTCGGGCTTTTTCCATGATTAGTCACATCAGTGGGCCAGTAAGAATTTGTTAGTAGTCATTTCACACGCACTGCAGCTCTGAACACATGAGAAGAGACATGCTCAGAATAAAGGGGTAACCAATGCTTTCAAAAGCCCATAGGTTCAATTCTTTATCCAGAAGTAATCATAACAACAGCATAAATCTTGGAATACTTGACAGAACAAGAAATTTCTCTCTACAGCAATTGCACTCCCTCCTGCTTTCCTCTTTCACTGGCAGGTACTTTTAGAATTAGTGTGCAATCGACCCAGTGCCAGACTAGGTACAAGCAGGCAGGGAGGCACAATTATGTCCCCTCAGCAGCAGTAAGCTAGGGTGAAGCATCAGCCAAGGAAACACAGGCTGCCACTGGCAGGGACTGGGACTGCTCTGTCACATCGTCTATTTCCATGTCCTCCCTACATCCACTCTAGTAATACTGCAGTCACAGTGTAAGTCAGGTCAGCTCAACTCATCCAACTGTTTTGGCTTGCAACTAGTCTGGCTTGAGCAGGCTGTGGCAGCATGCAAACCCCTTCCTCCACACAGTTCACAAAATTACAGCCTGCAAGGGTATGAAAACAAATGAGATCACTGCATATGTTGGGGCATTAAATAAAGTACCACCATTGCTATGGTACTCCTTATTCTTCAGGAAAGAGAATCCTTCTTTCTACCCCTTCAACCGCAGCTTCAGATTTTGGAATCTTAATTATTAACTCCTGCTTTAAACAAAATAGAATCCCAATGCCTTTTGATAAAGGAATTATTTCGATCGTGACCTCCACCTCAAAGTGGTCTGCATAAAAGAATTTTCTATAATGTTGCTCAGATAATTCAAAAAAAGACAAGAAGTCAACATAAACCATCAATCATGCAAGAGACAAGTTGATACCTCCTTCAGTGCTGTCAGTCCTCTCTTAAAAACAAAAAAATTACCTGAGAGATATGGTTGATGGAGGACTCCATCCTCCGTAGTTGGGATGCTTGGATATCCAGTAGCTGTAATACATTGTTGGCCAGTGCATTGATCTGATAAGCAACACTGGCTAGAGATTGAGTTGTGTAGGCTTTGGTCTCTTCTAACGCTTTCCTTTTATCTGGAGCCTGTAAAGCAAAAGAACAAGAGGTTTGCTGAAGGCCAGGAAAAGGCAGGGGTGGGACAGGAAAGGACAGGAACAAAAACTACAGCTCCTATTTAGAAGGATCTCTAATCAAGATCTGACTGCATGGTCAATGTACTTGATCTGCATCTACATTTCCAAATGTCTCAGGAATAAGAAGCAGATAAAGAATTTGAAAAATATTTAATCATAGCAACACTCAGGCCAAGAAACAATTCAGTAGAAAGCCCAACATAACCACAGTTTCTGGAATAGAGTCTCTAAGGCATGTTCTTCATGCCTCTAAACGTCTTCCATTTCCCAGGAACATTGAAACACCGTTCATCATCTCTTATGAGATCACGCAGCCCAGGCCAATTCAAGACAGTACAGTATTTTCCTCCAGTTGTGTGTCTCCTACTGTACATGACATCTACAAAGCCAACCCTCCGTCTCTGCTGGCTGCTGCTCTCAGAGGCCTGGAGACAGCTGAGTAGAACATGAGCATGGTATGCACTGAGGGCTCTTGCATGCAGAGGTAAATTGTAAGAATACCCCTTCACACAGAGAAGCTTAGTAAACTTTCTCAGCTGTCAAGGAAAGCCAATCATTGTGCGACACACATATTTGGAGGTGTCAGAGAGGACCTCAGCTTCCCACCATGTGCAAAACTGTAAGGAAAGAAATCACTTTTCCACTGAAAACACCTTGCTAAGGCAAAGTCCTCAACCTGCCCTGAGGCACTGCTCCTTAGACAGGAGAAAGGTTACTGTTCAAGATCCACGACTGCCTAAGTGACTTGAATCACACAGCCCAATTAAGTCTCTTCTCACTGGCCAGCCAGAGATACCAACACCACCTGGAAAACACACAGGAAACACTTTGGAGCGAGTGGGTGTATCTCAGCTCAGGCAGTGGCAGTGTATTATACCTGGTCATCTATGTTACCCGACTTGCAAACACAGCTATATCCAGAATGGTCTTTTATTCCCTTTGCAAGAAAGGTGCTCTGTGTAAGGGAACATTTGCAGTACACGATGACTCATGCTAGCATAGTTCATTTTTTTTTGCTAGAACAGTCTGTTGATCCCAGTAATTAAAAGGGGAGGTTCAAATAATAATCCCTTCCAACTAGATTTGTCTAGTTTAATTATTGATTTCTTTGAATAACACTCAACACATACTGTATGCAACAGCTACAACACGAAGCATAGAGTCAGGAAACAAATCCCATTCATTCACCTAAGACCTGTGTTTCCCAGTTTCCGTACACTCATTTTTAAATCCTGGCACCTCGGTATTTGAGTTTCACATCCACAAGAAGTGACTTGAAAGCACTGTCCTATCAAGTTGGAGCTCAAAGAGGAAAAACTGATGATTTCCACTTTTACCACTCTGGACAATGGTGAAAACACAGGTAAGCAGCTTCGGGTGGAATGGGAAACTACAGGTTTACCAAACAGTCAACACAGCAGCAGTCGAGATTCTAACTTCATACCGACTTCAGTGTGGATCTGTAGTCTTTACTCAGTTTTCAGATTACAAAGTTTCAAATAAATAATGTTAGGCTAAACAACAGGTTACAAAGCCACAGCATTCAGTGCTGTGGAGTGAGACAAATCAGTTTCTTCTCTAATAATCTATTGATCAAACACCTTGTCCTCATTTGCCTAAGGCACCTGCTGCTTTAGTTATTTGTTCCAATGACAAGTTTGGCAGCAGGATTAGACGAAGGCAGTTGTGATGTAGGAGGTTATGATGCAGGACAGATTTCATGTCCCAGCACAATTAGCTTAGAAACATTTTCAAGCTTCACAGATAATTTGCAGTGTGCCATTTAATACCTTAATCGTATACTTCTAATCAAACACAAACTTGTATCATAAAGCTTCCTTAAAAAGCTTAGTTACCAGAGTCAAGACAAAACTGATCCTGCATCCAAGCATTTGCACAGCACAATGAGCGTAAGAGCTTATTTACTGATTCAGTTATGCATCACGGTCAAATGGTGAGGAACCTCTTGATCACTCAGTGACTGATTTTTTACTAGTCACGTAGTCAGCTTCTAATTCTCCTTTCCAAACTGCCAACCAGACAGGCACATCCCCCACAGTGTGTCTGTGCAGTGTCCAAGCTCCAGCTTTAGCCATCAGCTAATTCTCACCATCTTCTGGTTCATACAGCATGCGACTACACACACACAAGCTTCCTCCAAAAAAATCATTCACAATTGTCACTGCAAAGCATTTTTGGAGGACAATCTTTCTGTTGCAAGCACATTGGTTCATACCCTGTTACTAGTTCTATCTTCATTACTTGATCTCCAACTTCTGGGGTTCCCCTCCCCTTTTCTCACTTCAGTTACATTCACTGTGCTTAAAACTCCTTGTAGGAAGAATGCCCCACCTGAAGAACTGGCTCCATTTGACAAAGGTCAGGAAGCAGCTCATTAGACCACAGAATCATCGATTCATAGAACTATTAGGGATCTCAAAGACTGTCTAGCCCAATGGCTGCTACAGCAGAAAAAGCTACTCAGTACATGGCACGTGTTGCCCCACACTTTTCACCTTCAGTTGTCAAAATGTGTGCCAATTGAAGCACAGAAAAATTCCAGGATAAGCTATTAACAGAGTACTGCTCTAATAACACAAGTGCTCAGTGTAGTGATTAATTATTCAGTGCCTAATATCTGTTTAGATGCTTGGCATTCTGTTCACAGGCTTGATCACACCCAGCAGTCTCGCCATAGGAAGAGCTTTACACTCAGTTTTATGTGCTTTTGCTCTTTTCATTCATTCACATTTAATGAATTCAGCAGTGGAGTACGTTTGTGTTTCACACATGAACACAAGTTACCTAGTTTTAATGTTTTGGGCCTTTTCTTTCAAAAACACTTCCAATTTAATTAATTAAAAGGAAAAATCAGGATTAGTACAATCAGTTGCCATATGGCTTTAGCAATGCATCATCATGTATCAGCATTCACAGAATGCCACTATGCCAAAGTCATCACTACACCCCTTTGTATTCCCATTTGTTCACCTTCTCATTTATCCATCTTTGACGTTTACAAGATGAATACTTGCTGTCAAAACAGATACTACAGTTGTGTTCTCAAAGTTCTGCTTCCTTCACTAACGTCTTTTGCTATTTTAGCTCAGAGATTTGGTCCCAAACAACTCAGCAAGGGAGTGTTACTGAATAACCAAAACAAAATGAGAAAAAACACCCAAAAGGCAAAAACTTTTAGCTTAAATTAGCAATAATCTACAGCATCTCTTTTTTCAAGTCAACTGGAGATACATCTTCCCCATTCCATAAGAGTATGTCCAGGCAGTGATTTGGAGACACCTAAGCGTCCCACACCACCACGCATAAGACTTTGGAGAGTTACCAGAACACTTTGTCTACTGCTTTTCTTCGCCTTAATCAGTCCCTGATCAGCCTCCATCAGTATTCTTGCCATTGGAACCACCTGTTTAGCCACTCTTATTATCAGTAAAAACAACTGTGGGAAACCTAAAAAAAAAAGGTTATGTAGGAACAAGGAACAGGAAGGGACTTAGTAGTAAGCACAGCCTGATAAAACAAGAGGGCAAATCCACCCTCCATATGAAAAAGAACTAAAGCCAAAATCCCACGTGTTCCAGAGCACAGGCAAATCACAGCTATGGTTTTGCACCAGAGGTCAGCACTACAATACATGCTGCAGAAACACGTTCAAGTGTTTTACTGATTTGTCATCCTGTGCCCTTTTGTTGTGCTTCCCCACTGTTCCTCAATCCACTGTTCCTCAACATTTCAACCCCCACCCCAAAGTTCAGACTTAAGCTATCCAATAGCTTGGAAACTATTCCTACCAATATACAGCAGCCACTGAACATGTTCTTGTCCTGTTCAAGGCTTTCTCTCCAGGGGACTGGCAGCCAATCCTTCACCAACAGTGAAACCAACAGCACAATCTAGCACACCTCGCTGCATACAGACAGAGGTGATATCAAATCGAAGTACGAAAGCACTCTAATACATAAATAACTAGTTGTTCAAGAGTACAAAGCAATTTACCGATGGGGGAGGCACAGAGAGATGCTTAACCATTCAGAACAGTTCTAAAACCCAAGATCCCTCTCACTTCAAAATTAAAACCAGGGTGATGAAATTCTTCTGAGTTCATTCAGCAAACAGTAATTCTTCCCACCTACCCAGGCAGAAATCCTCAATAAAACACAGCCAGGCTAACACCTATAATCCAACTCTAGTGAACTTCTTTCCAGCATCCACAACAAAAAGTCCCATCGGTATGAAATAACACCATGTCTGCTGAGTTTACCCGATAAGATGCAGTAACTCAGCTACACCAAACACAGAGGAACCGGTAGAACTTGAAAACAAGACCAAGCTCAATAAAGCTGGCATTCACTCAAGGCATCAAATGACAAGAAGATCCCAAATAGCCCCCATAGCAAATTAGCATTTTTGTGGGCCAAGATCAATCCAGTCAATCCGCTTGTACCCTTGCAGATTCTCTTTTACTTCAGAGTTGCTTCCCATTCTGTTGGCTGACTTTAGAGAAGAGTCACTCATTTTTCTAATAATCTCTAATCTTCTAATGGGGAAAAGTAGAGAGGGAAAAGTTTCTTTATTAAGGTGGAGAAATTAATTCCAAGGAGTCTAATGTTGATATATCTATATGTATGTCCATATCTATATATAGATATATTTATATATCTACATATCTAAATATAAAGATACATAGAGAGATAAATGGATATAGATATATATAGATACATAGATACATATACAGGCACATGAATATTCAACAATAAATGTACTGATCTCAACAAGAAAACAAAACACGCAAGCTAAGTACCTACATTGATATCTCTTAAAAACACTTAACTTTTCCAGATAAACTGATATAGGTTACCATTGGATCCTAGCCCATTTCAACTTGTGTACACACAGCAGAATATCATGTCTGACATTAATCTTCCAGCCATCACCTTCACTTCTAAATGAGTTTTACTTAGACTAAAGTGCACAAGACATAGCATTTACAACCCTGCCACAGACTTTAATAGGTCTTTAAAGGAGGGCAGGAGTAGCCTACAAAGCCAGTTTTAAACAAAATTAGTAAGAAGCCAGTAAATAAATCAACTTATCAATTCCATTTTATCCAGGCTGTGAATATTATAGCAAGAAAGGAGCCTAGCCAATAGGAGTGAGATCTACAAAGCAATGCTGACTCTGACAGATGGAGCCTGGGAAGATAGGTGCCAGCTGCTCTGTTAGCAGCATTTTCTATCCAATGCAGCAAATGGTGTTCATGTTGGCTCTGAACTAAACCACTCCCCTTATTAATATAATATATATGTACAAAAACACAATTTTCAGTTCTCCTGCCACATCCAGTCGAGATGTTACAGTGAACATATATATTGGCATAATGCCTTGCTAATGTCAGTTGCTATAAACTGCGTACACAACCAAAGCACCACACCACATTGAACTGAACTGACAGAAGCAGACATGCCCACGTGTCATTTCAACACAACCTGAATGAGTAACACTTCAAGAGTGTGTCTGCATCAAGCTTAAGAAACCTGGCTGTCTTTTCTGTGTTTCACGTAATTTAGACAAACACAAGCACTGGGACAGAAATCACGTTACAGCAAACCCCTGAGCAGCATTAGCACTCGCCGTTGCTTCAAAATGACACCTTTTGCTTCCTTGCAGTGCCTACAATTTGCCTCATGACATCAAGCACACACTTTTCTTCAGAGCTGACATGAAGCAGGCTCTGACATCAGCCAGAGTTCCAAACAGAGACTAATGCCACCCTCTGACTGCCAACCAGGAAAACAAATGCTTGGCACTTCCACGGCAGTCTGTCTTCAACAGTAAGGAAGCTACCCAAGGCTTTGGAGCATTATGATTATTTTGGCATGCCAGACAGCAGATAATAGGGAATTAACTGGAATGTACACTTTCCTTGTATCATCTCTCTAATATTGATCTTGTGTTTTCCATCTGTAATGGGGCTTGAAATTCAAATGGCTTTCCGACTTCTTTCTTATATGCCAGCACCCAGCCACAAATTCTAGTTCATTTGTTCATTTGGCAAGGATACATTCACAGATAAGTCAGGAGACTTATTTCACATGTTTTTTTCTGGGAATAGGAAGGATACACATCAGCATCTTGCAGTTACCTTAGCGGCAGCAACACAGAACCCAAGTGGAGTAACAGTATTTGGACTGGGTAGGTTTACATGCATGCAAACCTCTGAATCAAGACTGCTCAGAGAAACCTGTTTTGGGAAAAGCTCTACAGCCTGTACTGTATGAAAAGCAGCAAAGATGATGAAGGAAGTAGAACAGCTCTCTGATGAGGAAAGGCTGAGGGAGCTGGGTCTATTGAACTTGCAGAAGAGAAGGCTGAGGGGGGACCTCGTGAACACATTTCAGGGCATTAACATGTAAAGTCATCAGTACATGTGCAAACTGCAAATATTACTAATTCAGCATGAGTTTTGATGTTTAAGAAAGTCACTTCTGACATGCAGCTGTTGCCCACATTTTGGGCAGTCCCCAAACCTCACAGTATTTTTAAAACAAAGAAGAAAACAATGGCCATTGCAGAGTCAAATTATCTTCTTTGCTTTGTAGCACTACACTGCTGACTATTTAGTGTCTTAAAGATCAATATACTCACTCCAGCAGGAAACCATCCAAGGGCTTGCACATGCATCACAACACTGGAGTAATGTGCCACCAGAAAACAGCAGATCCTCGCCGTTTTGCAGTAGCTTGCTCTTCAGGACAAGGTGTACTGTCACATAGCACGCAGGCTACCCAGCAATCTAGCTCATGCTAATAAAGCAATGGACTGCAGTACAAGGACTGATTGTTTTTAAAGGAACTTGTAAGTAAGTGGGGGGAAAACATTAACCTAGATTCTGTTTCCTATCTGATCACACAAACAGTTGCTAATATTGTTCAGACTTTCACACAGTGCTGGAGCTGACTCTACAATTCCTCTGATAGCACTGTATATCCAGTTTCTTTTTGATGAATTACTTATTATGTTAGGAATGCTGTTGATAACCACAGACTCTAAGCCTTATATACACAGCTCATCTGAATACCAAGTTAATTGTAGCAGGTAGTAATTTAGCTCCTCAGAAACAGACAAATACACGCAAGGTAACCAAACAGATGGCTCAGGAGAACTGAGGAGGAGAGGAAGAAGGAACAGTGAGTCAATAATATTGGGGTGTTTTTTTAAGAAAACAACCAAAAACACATGAGCATGGCATTAGGTAACAAGAAGTAAATAAATACTACAATCTCCACATCCAGCAAGTGATAAACAAAGAGAAGACGGAAAGCAAGCTCTCAATATGAAAGAGTGTCAAACTCAGGACTAAAGGACTGGCTTTTTAAACAAAATCCTTAGAAAGACAATTGCTGTAGTGTTAACACAGCAGCAGTTCGACATAACTTTTCCTATAAATACAGATACAATGCCACTGGCAGAGACAGTTACAGCAGTTGTATAACCTGTGTTGAAGCTCTACTGGTGGTTTTTTGTTGCTCCTTCACGTAATTTTAGAAGATTTCCTGTGCAACATAGAGGAAGGCAGCTTTAGACAGATGTAGAGCGTGCCCAGAGTTACACAGATGACAGCAGTGCATTTATTTCCATGCAATCACATGCGTAATAGTCACCTGGACATCACTCCTTGTCCATGAGTCATCACCATCCACCCTCTTTCACTTGTTCTAATTGTTCTGGTTCTATATTTCAGCACTCGTTCTAATACCACCAGAATACTTCGCTACTACCTTTCTCGCAATCAGTTTGTCAGAGAAGAGGCCTTATTACGGGCACAGAGTAGCTGTGTTCAGAGAAAGTTCTTTCACAACAGGAACACAGCAGCCACAGTTGCATACCCACCCTTACCCACACTGCCATCTACCTCCACATCTGCATCCCTCAGAGGAAGCTGAGCTCCTGCCCCCCACCTACTTAAAACACACACACAACCATGAGGCTTCATGTGAGACAGCGTACCTGGCATAATACCCACCTGCTTCTGAGCTTGGGATGGCCTCTCTACACTGCAAGAGAAGCAGTAGTCCAAGCAAATGATGTGCCAATTAAGTCTGCTGGCAAGGCTTAGCTACTAGAGATAAGATTCCTACTGTGATGTAAGCAGATGCAAACAAGCCAAGAACTGGAACAACTGCATTTCACAAGCTTTGCTAAAAATTGCCTTAAAACAGCAAGAAGCGGCTGCGTCAGTAGCAAAAAGAAAATGTGAATGTATAAAAATGTGCTCTCAATTTTACCAAATATGAAGTATTTGCACGCAAAACTAAACCCTGAATGAAAAGGGGGATGAAAGGACAGCCTTCTGACGCAAAAGTAGCCTAAATACTTAAAGATATGTCCAAGCAAAACTGAAAACCACTCTTTACACCACCACCACCCTGCAATCAGTTCTTACAACAGGAACTGCTTGACAACTTCCCACCTCAGTGGGTTTTATAAAGAAATTTGAAAGAAGTAAAAAGCCAAACAGCCAAAGCTTTTCAACAGCTACAGAAATCCATTCTCCCAGTTACAAGATGAACATTTTCTTATCACCATGAACGATCCCACTTTTATAACCATTATACTTAATGACTCCTTTTTCTTAACTTTTGCAGCAGTTAGCTTTTATTTAGTCATTTTCTGAGAAGGCAAGAAGCTTAAAAAGGTTTCTTTTGCTCATTATTTATGTACTCTATTTGCATAACTCCTTCACCACTACTCCATTAAACACCTCCTCCCTTCCAAGGCCATTTTTTAAAAGCCTCCTGCTTCATAAGACTGACAACCATGACTCACAGTATTCCCCACATTCATTCTCCCAGGCCCTGTGGGATGCTACACAGCCAGTAAGCACCTACTTCAGTTCATACTCCCCCACACCCAGTGCTGCTGCAGTAACCCGTAACAGCAATCCAGGAAAAAAAGTAGAACTACCTCTGTCTGCTGTAGACAGAAGGAAATAGCAACAGCATTCACTTTTAATGCTGCCATCTTAACACGTCCCAGTTCACAAGATAGCGGCCAAAGACAGGCATGCAGTGAAGGAACACTACACGCTCTCCTCATCCCTCATGCATTTTCACTCTGACTACAAGCTAGGATTTGCTGAAGACAGTGAACTTACTTTTCAATCATTCTTCTAACTACTCCCATTTTCTGTCAGCCAAGCACAAAGTTCTTCAACTCAGATTATTCATCAACTCTTCAGGCTTTCCCACGCCTGAGGAACCCACTTAAAGGCCCCATGTCCCACACTCAGGACCAAAACCAGCAACTTCTCTCCTCTCAGCAAAGCAGCAGCAGCCCACAGGTACCCTACTCCTGCACAGCTGGCTTCTATTCCCAGTAAACAAGCCTCTCTCATACTTACAAGGAACACCTCCCTTGGTCTCTGCACAGTCAACACTCACTGCCAAGTACTGACAGGAGTTGATTTTACACTTGTTCATGAATAGTAGGTTTCCAAAGAAGTAACATGCTAGAAAGCTCTCCACTGACTGTCATCCTTTTCCACTGGTTTGAAGGGCAAACAGAGGAATTAAATTTATCTCTAGAAAAGACACAGTCACTACTCAAGTGATAGAAGACTTCTCTCCAAGTAAGCAGCACTGTATGAGCCCAAGTTTCAATTACATCTATGGAAACATTTACACCTAACATTCAAAGCTAAAGGTGCCTTAGAAATTAGATGCAAAATCTGTTGCCATTTAAAACAACACGTACTTGCAGTGCTCCCAGACGAGTCTCAGGACTACTGCGGCAACCAGATCATTTCAGTGCGGGGAGAACATACGGTATGCTGCAGGAGGAAACACTCCCACAGCTTCTGAAGGGAGCCCTTGCAGAGCCAAGCACTTCCAAACCAGACGCACATTTTATCTAACACAGCTAAAGCCAGGAGTCTGCATCACAGAAGCAATAGCTCCTCCCAGACTTTTCAAAATCCTCATAGCCAGCTAATCTAAAGCCGAACAATCCCCAGCCACGTCTCCAAGGACCTTGCCGACACAAGTGCATTGATCCATCATATCTCTATTTGTTAGCCTGATACTGTCTGGACATTGACTGAAGTACCATCCAAGCCACCTGCCTGTGGAGTCACAGGGAGAACCCTGGAAGCTATCACTGTATTTCGTAAGAGTCCTTCAGGTCAGGTGCAGCTCTGCTTTGTGCATACGTACTTACTATTACGCGATAGTAGAACAGCATTTTCCCCTGACACATCCATGTTCCCCTCACTGCTAAGGGTTCCAAAGCCCTGTAAGCAGAGGGGCTTTATGAAACCCTTTCCACTCCCTGGTTTCAGAGTAACAAAAAGGTCAGCTTCCTGAACTTAACTTTCCTTCCTTATAAAGGAAAGGCTGTCATACAAATCTGAGAGGCCTCCTAAGAGTTTTACCAGTATACAGAATTGTGTCAGGCCCACTGTACACTGCATCTTCCATTTCCGATTTATCCTGTTCACCATGGCTTCCACAGGTGGTTACAGACCACCTCACAGCCAAGGTTTTAGTCTCAACTCTGTGTCAATAACCTAAAAGAAAAATATAAACAACTTCAGCAGCTTTCACATTTTTCAAACCCATGCTAGTAGAAGCTGTTTGTAAAGCATCATGAAAACCACCTGCATAATTTCAGCAGGCAGTAAACTATGCAGTTAAATAATATAATTAAACATAGGCAAGGGAAAAGAGGTTTTCAGATGAGGTCGAAATGAGACTGGAAGTCAGTGAGGTAGAGAAGAAAGCACATGAGTGCTTCAGAGGCAGAAGATGTAACAAAAGCACTCTCGTGTCAATGGCTGCAAAAGAGAAAGTCTCTAGCAGGACAAGACTAAGTGAGACAACAAATCTAGGCAACAGCCTGCAGCAAGCAGAGAGGCTAATTCAGGCTCAGAGAGGCTAAGTCAGCTAATTACACATTAAGATCGCAGGCAAGAGAAGCACTATCACTAGTAACATCAAGTGACAGAATAATGACTTAGAAAAAAAGACATTGGCATGGCATTCTGAGCTACTTTAATGTTACTGCAGTAGAGTCTGATGGAACTGCCTGCACACCTTGTTCTGCTCCTGTCTATTTTGTTTACACAGACATTTCCTTATCTTAGGCTCCAGAAAAGGCAGATTACTGCATAGGGACCGGTTCAATTTGTAACAAGCCTGCTACAACAAAGTCAACTAAGATGCTCAACTGACAATGACTGCCACAGGACAAATACCGATTGGCAGATCTGCTGACTCTGAAGTACAAGAAAGAGATCAGAGGATGAAGATACACATCTGGTGGGAGATTAGCTGAAAAAAGAAGTCAACAGAAAACCCCAGGCTTGCCTGACAAAATGTACCTTAGAAAAACATTAGCATGTGAAACACTAGGGTGAAAGTAGTCAGAAGAACCTACACTTCGATTCTTTACCAAGGATATCAAAGAATTGCCATACTTTGAGTAGTAAACAATCAATTGTTTGTCTTGGAACTATTTATAACCTTAAGACCACACAGTAAGAACATTATGTTCAACCCTAAGGACATCAAATCAGCATCAAATCAGTAAGCCTCCTTTGCCAATGTTTTGAGGCTTCCTTGCTTTCTTAACAAAAGTAGGAACAATACTGTGTTTTACAGCTACTTCTCCTTAAGGTTACCATAAAATTAGGAAAGCATTGCAGAGCCTTTTCCCCGTGAGTTCTTTAACTGCTCATCACCACAGTATAAGAGCTTCCAGGTACATGGAACAGCGTGCTTAGTCTTTTAACTTCTGCTGCAGAAAGAGTACATACAGAGTTGATTATTTTGAGAGCTTCCGAAAGGGATATCAAAATGTATCTGCTATCTTAATTTAAGGAACACAAGAGTGCTGAATGAGGTACAAGAGTCAGTACACAAGTCTTGCATCTCGGCAAGAACAACCCCAGGGACCAGGATACGTTGGGGACTGACCTGTTGGA
>VZRI01012849.1:111098-201464 GCA_013397515.1 Upupa epops
GGCCCCGATTGCCATTTTGAAGCACCACCCCCGCGATGCCCGGCCGCGGGCAGCTCCTGCCCCCTCCAGCCGCTCGCTGCGGCGGTGCGGACCCTCGGCCCCTCCACGGGAGACCCAGCGCCCGGTTTCCAACCCGTCCCCGGTGACCGAATCCCGTGATGTCACCCGCGTGCGGGGCCCCTTCCGCTGCGGATGGCGGCCCCGGCCGAGGGGGCACCCGCCGCCCCACGTGAAGCGCGGGGGGCGCTGCCCGACCGTCACCAACAGGCCCCGCCGGCTCCCCGCGGGGGGCGCCGGGCAAACCGGAGGTGCCGTACGGAACGGCGAGGCGGCCCTCACACCCCGCTCGCCCCCCAGCCCGGAGAGGTCTCCGGGCTATGACTCATAATAAATACAGGCAAATACATAGAAAAGACACACCCTCCGAGCCGGCCTGACATAATGTAGCCCCCTCCCTCTCCCTCCGCAGCACGGGAGACCGGGGGCAGCCCAGTCTCTCGACTGGAGAAGTTGAAAGAAAAGGCGAAGCGGAGGCGAGGAGCAGAGGCGGGAGGCAGGAGGCTCCTCGCTGCCCCTCCAGCGGCTCCGTCTCCACCGCCCTCACCGCAAAGCCAACCGAGCCCCTCCGCCCCTCACCTGGATGTAGTTATTTTCGCAGTAGTCGGCGACTCGGGTGAGGTTCTGGTAGCTCTCGAGCAGAGCCCGCTTGCCAGAAGGGATTTCCTCCTCTAGCAACATCTGCAACTCTGCCATTTTCCACCCCTCCGCATCGCTTCCTCTTGCATTAAAGAGACAGAGACAGCACCAGCGGCGGCGGCAGCGCCGGGCTCGCAGCCCGCCTGGTATTGTGGGAGTCCTGCTCGCCTTGCTTTCGTCGTGAGCGCTGGCTCTCCCCACCCATCCTGCCCCCGCCGCGGGAAGCGGGAGGGCGAGGGAACGCACCAAAGCCCTCCCTCAGCCCGCAACGCCTCCCGGGAGCTGTAGGCAGCGCCGCGCCGCGCAGGGCGCATGTGCGGGGAGGGCCGCATGTGCGGGGAGGGCCGCGGGGCGACGGTCGGGCCCAGCGCCGCAAGGCTGAAGTAGGGCGGGGGGGGTAGGAGCTGTCCCAGTGGGGATAATGCGTGAGGAGTCCCCTTGCCTCGACCCCCCCCACACAAAAATAACACCCCCCCCAGTGCTGCCAGTGCTCCCCTTCTCGGGAGAAGGCCGGAGGGACTGGGAAGGAAGTGTCGTCCTGGTTCTCTCTCCTCCTATCAGGCTGGAAATGGGCGAGATGACCGCAGAAGGGGTAAAACCGTAGGAACATCACGACTGAGCAGCCATCATCCTCTTCTGAAGGAGTTATCCCGACGGGAAGCGAGAAATCATACAATGGCTTCGATTGGAAGGGGCTTTAAAAACCACCTAGTGCCAGCCACCCCGTGCCATAGGTCTCTCACGAAACCAGGTTGCCCAGAGCCCCATCCAAACTGGCCTTGAACACTTCCTGGGAAGGGCCAGCCACGAATTCTCTGGGCAGCCTGTTCCAGTGCCTCAGCACCCCCACAGTCAGGAACTTCTTCCTAAGATCCAACCTGCATCTACCTTCTTTTAGCTTGAAACCATTACCCCTAGCCCTATCACTAGAGTCCCTTGTGAAAAGGCCCTCACCAGCTTTCCTGTAGGTCTCCTTCAGGAACTGGAAGGTCTCAGATCCTCTTCTTCAGGCTGTACAGCCCAAATTCCCTCAGCTTTTCTTCATAGGAGAGGTGCTCCAGCCCTCTCATCTATCTTGCGGCCCATCTCAGGAGTGGCTCAGTTTCGTGTCCTTATACTGCAGTCTCCAGAACTGGCTGCAGTACTCCAGGTGAGGTCTCACAAGAGCAGAGTGGAGGGGGAGAATCACTTCCCTTGACCCGCTGGTGACACTACTTTTGAACCAGCCCAGAATACAGTTGGTCTTCTGGACTGTCCTCACACTTTGCTGGCTCTTGTGGAGCTTCTTGGCCACCAATACTCCCAAGTCCTTCTCCTCTGGACTGTTCACAATCCATTCACCACCCAGAATGTATCTTTGCTTGAAATTGCCCTGCCTGAGATGTAGGACCTTGCACTTGGGCTTGCCGGGTGCTGACTCTAAGGTGTGTAGAGCTCTGCAAAGGCCTGTCCAGAAGTAACAATGGAAAATCAGCATTGTTCTGGTTTCTGTTTCATAAGAACAACTTGAATATTGGGCTGAAGTAAATACATTCTTCCTGCCACTTTATCTCAATAATTACTCATCATTCAGGGATTCCTCCGGTTGTTTCAGAGGTATCAAAGATAGCTCTTCCTATCTGGTGATTATTGACTACAATATTCCTCGGTTCTTTTCCTTTCCAAGCAAAATCCTGTTTCTATGACCATTCCAGCGGAAAAGCAAATAGCAGCAGGTGGCTTCCATGCTGAGATATCCAAGCCTGCCTTTGCGATGAGTAACAGGCCCAGAGGATGTCTCAAAGGCCCATTATTCATGCCTTGGCTTTGTGTGCAGTGTGTATGCGGTTACAAATACAAGTGGTATTAGCCTTAGTAGTTGTCTCAGAGAAAGCCACCCAGTGACAAAATGTCATCACGTTTAGGAACCAGTATTCCTGAGCACATTACAGTAAGTGCAGTCTGCATCAGCTCTGCATGATCGTGTGGTATTTTCCACGTCCACTGGAGTTCCTCTTCTCTTTGCAGTGCAGATGTTCTTTCTCATCAGGATCCTTCGCTCTATCTGCCAATGTCTCCAAGCAAGGGTGGAGAGAGGAAAAATAGATCTCCCTTCCCCTCTGAGGTCAAAGTACATCATCTCAGTCTAGAACTGTGGACGTGAGGATGAATGGAAAAGAGCCTGGGAAGAACCAGTGGACCTGGGAAGGTCTTTGCAGCTAGAGTTAGAAAATACCAGCCCCTGACTGAGAAGAGTTAGGCACATGCTGAGAGGTATTTGAGTGCTGCCTGGGACGGCAGAGAAAGGAGCTGGTACTTCTGCAGCTCTTGCTGTGAGATGGAAATCCATCTCTGTTGCTGTCTTCTGATGGTTAATTCATGTAACATCTTAGCACAATTGTTTCCAAAGTGGCTTAAATAACTCTCTTCAGGACACCACCAATTTATTTCCAATAAAACATTTTATTTTGGATTCCAAGTACCCTGTCAAGGGAAAATAATTCCATTTTATCTGCAATACCATTGAGATACAGACAAACTTCTTATGGGTGATGAGAATGTGGTAAGAAACTATCTTGAGCACCAGCTTCTCTTTGTTTATAGCTAACAATACAGAGATAAATTTGCTTTCTCTATCCAACAGCATCCTGGGGTGCATCAGAAGAGGGGGTGGTTAGCAGATCGGCAGAGGTTCTTCTCCCCATCTTCTCTGTGCTAGTGAGTCCACATCTGGAGTACTGTGTCCAGTTCTGGGGTCCTCAGTTCAAGAAGGACACAGAGCTGCTGGAGGGTGTCCAGCATAGAGCAACAAAGAAAATGAAGGAAGTAGAGCACCTCCCTCATGAAGAAAGGCTGAAGGAGCTGAGTCTCTTGAGCTTGGAGAAGAGGAGGCTGAGGGGTGACCTCCTGAATGTCTCTAAATATGTGAGGAGTGGGTGTCAGGAGGATGGAGCCAGGCTCTTCTCAAGGTCATCTGGTGATAGGACAAGGGGCACTGGGTGCCAGCTGGAGCATAGGAGGTTCCATATAAATATCAGAAGAAACTTCTTGACAGTGAGGGTGATTGAGCCCTGGCACAGGCTGCCCAGGGGGGTTGTGGAGTCACCTTCTCTGCAGACATTCCAGACCCGCCTGGCTGTGTTCCTGTGCGACTTGGTCTAGGTGATCCTGCTTTGACAGGGGGATTGGACGAGATGATCTCTTGAGGTCCCTTCTGGTTCCTAATGATTCTATGATTTAGTGTAGCTGCAAATTGCTTAACACTCGGTGGCTTAGCTGAGTCTGTCATTACCTGCAGGTCACATACTGACTCTGCAGAAGCTGTTTACACTGTTGAATGTATCACAACTGTTGTTGGCTCTTCGTACAATGTTAGTGTTGCCCTTTTACCAGGAGGCAGCAGATGTGTTGGGCCTTGCACATCAACATTTTTCAGTACAAGAAGAATCAGTGCTGTGCGTCTTCCTAAACGCTTTGTTCTGAACTTTGATGGGCAACCTAGTCCTACAAGCAGATGGTAGAACAGCAGCTGAGCGGAGCAGTGCTGGCTCCCAGGAATCACACTCACCTCAAGCAGTAGAGGAGAGGCTCCAGGAGGCTCACAGTCCCTTTGCCTTCAATGAATCTCGACCTTAAAAGCCTTGCCCAAACAAAACGCTATCGGAAATCCAGAAGACCTCGGACGAAGGCGTCAAGGAGCGCCACCTTGTGACACCCGCACTGTGACTCTCCCTGCGCCTTCCCGGCACTGCCGGCTGCTCCCCCGGTGCCTGGTGGATCGACCCACGCCAGATAAAGAAACACTTACATTGTGCTGAGTAGCGTCAGGGCCAGCAGGGCTGTCTAATTTATTTACCATGGTGCTGCAAGGACTACACGATGCAAGATGCAGTGGCAATCGCGGTGCAGGCATGCTCGCCTGAAGAGAGCAGCAGGCTTTAGTGGACACTGGAGACAGGACAAAGGGTCACACAGTCTTAAGCTCCATCGAGGAAGGTTTAGACTTGACATTAGGAAAAGGTTTTTCACTGATAGAGTGATCAGATTTTGGAATGGGCTGCCCACAGAGGTGGTTGGATCACTGTCTCTAGAGGTGTTCAAGGTTAGGCTGGATGCAGTGCTGAGTGGCATGATCTAGATGTCAGATGTTAGGGTTACTGGGTTGGTTTCAGGTTGGACTGGATGACCTTTAAGGTCCTTTCCAGCCTCATCATTACTGTGAGACTGTGATACTAGTTCCTGCCCCGTGCTAACCCCTCCTGCTTTCAAAATGGCTCTGCAGGGTCATTTGAGTGTGTTCACAGTCTGTTCCTCATGGCTGAGGTCCTAGTACAGTTTATTGACTTGGACGAAATAGACCCAAGCTGTCTCCATGAATATGCATGGCGTGAATGCCCCAGTGATTCGCACAGAGACGTCTGGGTGGTTCTGCAAGTACTTACCCAATCTAGCAGAACCAGCACTGAGATAGAGCCGATAAACTTTGGACTTGAGCTGACCTTTCTTACAGACAGTACTGGGCATCTGAACTGCATTCATTGGCTTTTTCTTCAGAAATAAAAAGCATTCTGTTGTGTTGGATTTCTTAAATGAGCCCACTTTCCCACTGCTCCAGATAGTAAATCACTGATTAGAAGAAGAAGTTAGATAACTTTCTTAAGATACTTTAAGTGTGCAAGAGAGGTGAGAGTGAACATTTTCCTGGCTGGAACAGCTAGACAAGCAGAGGAAAACTACAGTTTCGCTCCTCAAGCTCCACTCCACCTGAAGAAGATCCCATACAGAGAAAAATGTGCTTATGTACTTCTCAGTGTCTCAACAGTTCACGTAGGATTTGCTCCTCCTCAGTGGAGGATGATCTCCAGGGGCGATACTGTCCTTTTGGGAAATACCCCTTTTTTGAATGAGAGAGAAGAATACGGCCAACTTCTAAATGCACCTGTTGAGAAGAGCATCAAAGTGACAGCATCAAAGAAACTTGCCCTGCACTGTAATTTGTGTACCTCTGTAATTCTCTATTCCCTTTTCTAGGCCACAGATGTGACTTTATTTTTCCCTTGGGAACAGGACTAGCTTCAGTAGTGTTGATTGGAAAATAACTGGGTTTTGCTGAACTTTGTTTCTCACCTGGATCAATACCTGATTCAGTTGGTTAGCTGCACCAGCACTTTTGAAGGTGCGGTGGAAAGGGAGATGAGTGATCTGAGTGGGCAGCTGGAAGCAACAGAGGATGCAGAGCCTGTTCAGATCTTCCACGTCAGCTCTACTGCCAAATGTTCTTGTAAGGAAATTTTTGTTGATTGCAGTCTCACAGTACTGATGAGGCTGGAAAAGACCTTAAAGATCATCCAGTCCAACCTAAAACCAACCAAGTAACCCTAACATCTGACATCTAGCTCATCTCTGATGCAGGTTACATGAGCGTGGCTGTACGGGGATAATCCTGTGTGAATACTTAATGCTGCCAGTTCAGTGATTTATTTTCTGGTACCAAAACTTCTCTTTTTGGTATATTCTTCACCAAAATAGAAGCAGATGCCCAGGAATAATCGTAGTTGTGTTGTTCTGCTTTCCTGTGCTTTAGACCCAGCGCACAGAGCCTTTCTTAAGTACCAGAATAATTAACCATATTGATAATTCAGTTATCATCACAGGGTGTGAGTTTTGCGGAGATGAATAGGGCCGTTTCAACTCTCAGAGACAATTTGTGAGGCTCTCTGCACTCTCCTGGGCACCTTCACGTGCCCTTATTTTGCAATGAATATTTTTAAAGCTCTAATTACAGCTGTTAACAACTGGAGATTCTGCCTCCTGCCCTGCTACAGGAGGAGGGGTGTTTGGGGTAGGGCTGCTTCCTTGAGCCAGGTCCAGGGTCCCTATCACACCCCCCTGCCAGTTGCTAGGCAGCCAGCGAGCTGTGTGCAGCAGAGCCAGCAAACACCAGCCAGGCATTGCTAGGCAGCCAGAGCTGCTGGAGAGCACAGAAATAATAAGGTTGAAAATTGCTGCTTTGAGAATGCACAAGATAAGAGGGGAACAAAAATAGTCTTACTGCATTTTGGCATGACCTTTCTCCTCCAATATATTTTCAGTTGCAGGATTTGCCTTCTGTCTCTACCTCATTTTTCACAAAACCCTCTCTTCATCCCTCTATCCCTTATCTTTCCTCCTCAGCAGAGCTCCGGTATCAATAGTCCTTCCCATTCTCTCACCTCCATTACCTTTATTTCAATCTGTCATCCCAATTGTTCCCCTCTCATGTTCCACTGGATCCCCCCATTCCTTTGGCCTCTTTCATTTTGGTCTTCGTTCTTTCATCTTTCTCAGCTCAGCCTCTGGCCACCAGGTTTTCTCCTGACTTTGCCTTTCAATTTAAATGGCATCAAAGAATTCCTCCCATATCTTCTGTTCCCAGCTCTCCTCTAGATCCCTTGTGCTACTGTCACATCCAACTGCCCATCACAAGGTAGGCTCATCTTCTTAATCTCCCAAAATACTGCGGAGGCAGAGCAGGCATCCAGTGCCCTAAGAGAATGAGAAAAGTGGAGGATCCAGAGCCTGGTGATGCAGCGGTACAAATGCAGAACATCAGGAAAGCTCATTTCTTCCTTCCTAGAGCTAAAACAGGCAGCGTGGCTATTGTGTTCTTAGAAAAAGCAGAAGGTAGATTTCTGTCCATAATCCTTTTTATTACCAAAGGGGGGTGAGAGGGGCTGTCTTTTTTTATTTAATGGTTTGGGGGCCCGTGTCTGATTTATTTTCCATTTTCAGTACCGTTTCTGGACATTAATTGGATGGATGAAAATGAGGTAGCAGCTGTGTTTCAGTTTTTAAGTGTTTCAAAGCTAACATTTCACAGAATCACAGGATAATCCTGGTTGGAAAGGTCCTCCTGGATCCCCGAATCCAACCATCCCCACCCCAACAAAAAATCTAAATACCTGAGAGACTGAAAACCACAAACTAACCCCCTCCATGGTGCCACTGCAGCAGGGCATGATGCACCATGGCTGTGCCTTTCTTAAATATCTCCAGGGAGATGGTGACTCAGCCACCTCCCTGGGAAGGCTGTTCCAGTGCCTCACCACTCTTTCTGTAAAGGAATTCTTCCTAATATCTAATCTAAACCTCCCCTGCCTCAACTGCAGACCATTGCCCCTGCTTCTGTCAGGAGAAAAGACCCACACCCACCCCTCCACGACCTCCTTCAGGTAGTTGTAGAGAGCAATGATGTCCCCCTTCAGCCTCCTCCAAACTAAACTTGCCCAGCTCCCTCAGCCTCTCGTCAGACAACTGGTTCTGTGAACCCCTCACGAGCTTCGTAGGTCTCCTCTGGAACTGCTCCAGCATCTCAATGTCTTTCACATAATAAGGGGCAAAGAACTGAACACAGTACTTGAGATGAGGCCTCACAAGGGCCAAGTCCAAGGGCAAGAGAACTCCCCTTCTGCCTGCTGACCACACTATTCCTGATCCAGGCCAGGATGCTGTTGGCATCCTTGGCCACCTGGGCACACTGCTGGCTCCTATGAAGTTGGATGTCTCCCAGCACCACCAGGTCCTTTTCTGCTGGGCAGCTTTCAAGCCACTCATCCCCCAGCCTGTAGCGGTGCCTGGGGCTGTTGTGACCGAAAGGCAGGACCCAGCACTTCGCCTTCTTGTCCCTCAGACAACTGGCTTCAGCCCATCGATCTGTCCCAGTCCCTCTGGAGAGCCATCCTGCCCTCAGGCAGATCAACACTCCACACCATTTGGTGCCATCTGCAGACTGACTGAGGGTGCTCTCAATCCCCACATCCAGGGCATCAACAAAGACATTAAACCAGACCGGCCCCAACACTGAGCCCTGAGGGACAGCGCTGGTGACCGGCTGCCAGCTGGATGTCACCCCATTCATCACAACTCCCTGGGAACAGCCAGACAGGCAGTTTTTAACCCAGTGGAGGGGACATTTCTCTATATCACGAGTCGCCAGATTTCATCTATCTCTGTTGATCTTTTACTTTTCTAATCAACTATTTATACATGTCCATTTTTATGCTGAATAAAAAGAAATCCAAGACTTAATGCCAAGTCATAGAGGAAAATATTACAGCGAGGATAATTTCATTGCACAATCGCAATGTTTCATGGTGTTTGAGAAAGTGCAAGCACAAACAGGAATTACTTTGAAGTACTTTCTCTTTGAAAGATTAGTGTTTTACTAAAGCCCACCGTTGTTTTTTTTTTAAATGCAGATTAAAACATTCACATTGTGTACTGATTGTGCCTCTTTTGCATTTAAATATATACTTGGTTGAATTGCAGCTTTCCATCAGAAAGCAGAAAAGAAAAAGTAATGAAATGATAAAAATCTTGCTTCTACAAAAAGAAGGGCAATTTTCCCAATACAAAGAAATATTTGAAAGCAGTTCTGCAGTGCTAGAGTGTCTCAGCACAATATTTGGAGAGCAAAATAAGGCACAGCACAGTAGTAATTTTTTTTTCATCAAGTAAAAACACATTACAGTTCTTGGGTCAGTTCCAGCTCCTAGCAAAACAGTAACTGGAAGCAATATTGAGTCTAGGGGTGTTAAGCAGTGTTTGGGAAGGAGTATCTTCAGTAGGCACTGAAGGCAAAGAGAATGGGATTGTATGCACGGCAACTCTCAGATGGGCTTGTCTGCTAGAAAATCATTTCCACACTAAGGGAACATTGACATCTTCTTTGGCATCGGCCCAGTCAAAGCCCAAACGCAGACTGTGCAGATAATAAGGGTAAAAAGTCATTACACACAGACTGAGGCTAGGCTCTGCTGGGAACATTTAAAAGTAAATCAGGTCATTTAGTGCAATCCAACAGAATTTAAACGATAAGCATTGGCGCTTCAGAGTAAAGAGGGGGTTCTTTCCTCTTACTTTTCATTACATAACAGGAACAAGCTCTTACTGTGCCTATGTGGCTGATTACAGGTCTCAAACTTAGTTTAGATATTAATCCATTCCAGCACCACTCTTTGTTTCCTGTAGCCCAGTGCAGTAACGATAGTCCTTTAATTACCACTGATGAACGTTACCTGCAGTGAGAGTGAATATATGCCACTGGAAAATTACTTGGTGCAAATCAGCAAATGCGAACAATCCTTGTGATGCACAGGCACAATTAGAAGTGAATATGCAAAGCAGCAGTGGCAGCTTCCTGCTATGCTCAGCTCTTTGAAGACATTAGCTGTGAATGTTTCAATGTCTTTGAAACCACTATAATGCCACCATACTTTTCTGGTCACTGTGTTTCCTAAAGTGTAGGGGCACTGTCCTGTAATAAATAGGTGTTTACTCAGTATTTAAAACGTTTCTAAAGCCCTTTAAAAGAGTTCTGACTGTAAAGTGAGTTAATTTTGCTGGCCATCACTTCTCTTTAAAGGTGTAATCCTTTGCTCTGTATCTGACGTTTTTTTACTCAATTTTTTTCAGTGGAAAAGGTATTTACATAAGTTTTTACATCGATTAGAAGACCATAGAATCATAGAATCATTAGAGATTGGAAGGGACCTTTGAAGATCATCTAGTCAAATCCCCCTGCCACAGCAGCATCACCCAGACCAAGTCGCACAGGAACACATCCAAGCAGGTCTTGAATGTCTCTAGAGAAGGAGACTCTACAAGCCACTGGACAGCCTGTTCCAATGCTCTGTTAGCCTCCCTGAGAAGAAGTTCCTGCTGATAACTGATATGGAACCTTCTCCGTTCCAGCTGGAACCTATTTACCTATTGGACTCAGGAACTTAATTTTCTCACAATAGCAAAAACTTTACAGAAAACTCTGGGCTACAGTCACAAATCATTGCTAGTCACTCCTGCTATGGAATGGTCACTCACTTTAGATAGGAAAACCCAAATCCCATTGTTGGTACTGATTATGACTGCACACTGAACTCCTAGCAGGTTGAAACGATATACTGACCAGTTAATTACCTAGAGAGTGCCACTATCTTATGATCTCACAGGTCTCATAACCTTCCAGGTACTTGACTGTGTTTCATCACACAGGCTAATAAAAGGAACAGGTCTTTTTTATTCTAGAAATTGGTTGAAACAGGCTCTCTTTTGAAAACTCTTTTGATTTCCAGTGGAAGAGAAAATGTTTTGTCAAAAAGAAATTGGACTAGATATCCTTGCTGAAATGGCTAATATACATAATTTTTAATTAATTTTATTGTGTGGCCTGAAAGGTTCCTTATCTCAGTTCAGATAAAAGAATTCAGTATTCAGATGCTTTCTTGTTCTGCATTAGGAAAAGAGCAGCAGATCTGACTTCACTCAAAGATATTATGTCTTCATAGCAGAAAGCATCGTTTCAGTTGCCTGTTTCTTATTTACAGTAGCCTCATGCTGTAAGAGTCTGTTAGAACAGCAAATTGCTATGAAGTGATTTTCTGTTACAACCACGAGATGGATGCAAACGACATCAACTTCAAACCTATAGCTGGTTATTCTTTTGCTGTAGTTCAGCTGAAAGCCAGGTGATGTTGGTTAAAGCAGCAAAGAGTCAGTCACAACCCTGCCACCTTCCAGCATGGTCACCGCTGTCCATCACACACTAGCGTAGGACTGGTGGCTACTAACCATTCCCTTGGCACGTGGCAGACACCTGCATTTTCTAGGGCAGGGCATCACTTATTTTCCCCTTTTGGCAATATTAGTAAGAGTTAGCAAATGACACCAAGAATATCGTGTGTATCAGTAGAAGATACAGGAAGGCCTCGCAGGTCATTCAGTGCATCTCTTGAGTACGAGTACGTACTTCATAGTTCAGCTTTTTCTGCTGGCTAATTTTAAATGTCCTTACTGAAAGCAGACTGGAACTTACCCTAGCTCAGCTGTCTGCCTGTTCCACAGTCGGCTATGGTACTGCACAACTTGTGCAATGCTCAGGGTGACATTGCCATACAACTTTTCACAGATTTGCATACAAATGTACTTTTCAAAGGTTTAGTGAAGCCACAGGGGAATATATTTATTTCCAAGTGCCCAGACATAAGGGTCACAGCAGCAATCTAACAATTCATGTTAATCCACTGCTAGGGCATCGTTCACAAAACAGATTGCATGAATTACTCTGTCCCATGCATAACCTTTCAGTGTGAAAGTTTTTAACCAAATAAAGGGAAGCATTTTGTCTCAAAGTAGCTCACAAGCTACAAAAAAAGGCTTATTCATCATGAAATAAGGGTTTTCCTATGCAGGGTAATACCACACTTACATTCATTTCAAATTCATACCTTATGTAGGACATCTCACAATAACAGGTTGATTTTGTGTCCCTTCCTGCCCCCCCAAGCAGATCTCCTGTCAGTCATCCTCTTAACTTGTTTAGGAAAAGTTCAAAATAACGAAAGAAGCATGTTTTGCCCTCAGCTGCAATGTATTTATTTACTAAAGCAAAACAACTGTTGGTAGTGACTAAAACTGCTACCTGTATTTGATACAACTCCTATTTCTTAACCATCTCTGTGGATTAGTATGAAGAGATTTCATCATGAGAAGGTTTGTTTTCATACAGATCAGTAATCTGAAAGCTACATTTAGGAGATAAAGGCAATATATGTCCCTGAGCTTAGCTGGAATATTGGTAGTAATAGTATTTATTCCTTTTCACCCCTGCTGACGTTCAAAAATACATTTGATATTTGATTGTATTACTCAGTACTTAACACAGGACAATTTAGCACATCTTCTCCTACCAATTTCAGTGGCTTGGTTTTGCTCAACCAGTTCTCAACCTTACACTTGCAGAAAGGACAGAAATTTGTTTACTATAAAACATGCTGCCACGTCTATTTTTCAGGGAGGGCCACATTACATGAATGAAATGATGAAAGAATTAATCCTATGTACTACCTAACGCAGATGTTTAGGAAACACCTGACTTTTATGTGGGTGTGAATGAAAGAGTGTGCCTACCTCATAAATACGAAAGGACTGGTAACCAGGACTGAAATGCCTGTTACTGCCTGGCCAAAGTGCTGTAGCTATGCTGTGGGAGCCTAGTTTTTCACTACAGCACAGTCTAACTAACCCCAGTGACAACACCAACTGTGCCAAGACCATGGGAGGTTTGCTAAAACATCTGTATCCACTGGCATAGCCTTGTAGCCAAAGCGTGGCCATCCTCACATAGTCCTGCCAAGCCAAACCTGTAACAAGGTCTTGGTCAGCACCTTTAAACTGCTTAACTGAACCTGGTTTACTCTGGCTGAAATGAGTAGGTGAACATTTATGACAGCAGTTCCAGAGGCAGATTGGAGGGGCAGCAATCAGGAGCTCTGGATATGCAGGAAATAGTCACCTATTCAGCTGCCTCAGAAGTGGGTGGTAAGGAATGTGTGAATGCAAATGAACATCTATTTACTTTATTCAAATGCAATTTAACTCAATTAAAACAGTGTAAAACATGAAAAATAGTCATTTATGTCTATTTTGCTTTTCATTCTCAGCCTTTAACTGCAGGGTAATTCAATTTCATCACAGGGTGAGCTGACACTCTTGTTCTAGCACCATTCTTTTGAGAAAGAAAGATGGTATGCATTGTAAAGAGCTTCAATATGTTAACAAACTGCTCTGAATATGGTGGGCCCCACCAGGAAGCACATAATTTGATGCACATGAGGAGAAGCAGACCAGTCCATTTGGTTCAGAATGACTGAGCAGACAATACAGTGCTGCTTTCAAGGGTGAGCATGAGTCTTCAGTTACTTTTACTACAGCTGTTTTCAATGTGTTTTCTCAAGTCCCTTTTTTCCCAGTCCCTTTTCTAGACCTCTTTCCAATAATGTTGTAGAATATTCAGATTCATTTACCCTGCTTCTCTGTACCCCCAATTTCTCATTTCAAGGCATGTAAGACAGGACTGAGCTGCTTCCAGTGCGTGATTTGCTAAGGCAGCTGAGAAACACCTATCCAAAGGTTCATACAAGTCAAAGATCACCTGCAAAGAAGTGTGTAGCTCCCTTTTTTAAAAAAACCCCAATCTTTAGAAATTCAGAGTCTCTTCCTCATGCAGGACTTAAAACAGACAGTGAAACAGTAAAATACCAGGAGAGTAAATAAAGTAACAGAAAGGGATCTTTAATCACAGTGTTTAAATGCAATTTTTATTAGAAGGAAAATTAAGGGAGATCTAGTTATCTGTAGATTCTAAATTTAGGTCTTCTTAAATCAGCAGGTACAGATTAATCACATCAAGAGTTTTAAATGAGCCAGCAAAAAGCATTATGGGCTGTTAATATTCATTCACAGTCAGGTTTTAAACACTGGGAGAAGTTCCAGAGCACTGAAAGAAAGCAAAGGTTGTGCCAATATTGGAAAAAGATACCTAGGTATTGTCATGGACTCATAGAATGGTTCAGGTTGGAAGGGACCTTCAAGATCATCTAGTTCCAACGGCCCTGCCATGCTGCTTTCTAACTGTATGTGCAGCAGAGTGACTTGACCTTTACACACCTCTGTTTAGGCGTGCAAAGACTTCTGTGGATTCAGTGTTCATTTTTATTTTACACAGTTCAATTGTCTCCATTTCTTAGGATTTTTCTTAGAATCCTGTAGTAATTTACTTCTTAAAACTATTCAGCAGGTTCTTTTTATTTTGTCTACTTTTTGGGGAACAAGACCTGACAGCTGTCTTTCCTCATTAAGCTTTCCAACATTTACAAAAGCTTTTATACTAAGCTTCTCATGCTGAACATATGTTTTGGTAACCAGAACATTTTAGTGCAAAAACAGTAAGCAAACTTAAGACAGTGAATTTTCTAAGTTTTCATCCGTCCCATTCATTCATCCAGTGATTTTGTGCTTACGAATTCTCAGTCTAAGAATTAATTTTGTTTTAAAAGCAAACCTGAGGAGGTTCTGGTCTTGAGATGCTGTATGTTGATGTAGTTCACCCATCTCCATCACCTCAGTGAAACAGGCAAGACTGACCACCCTGAAATGCAGAAACAGAGATGACTCTTTCATTTCAGTTGAGCAAAGATGATCTAACAGTATAAACAAAACCAGTTTCTGATTGTCAATTTTCTTTTTCAATAAAGCTTCCCAGATAAACTTCCTTGGATAACATCCAGTACCAGACCTGACCTGAATATGAGAATGGAAAAGCCATGGTTTATAGCAGGAAAAAATGTCTAGCTAGTCCTGAATTTAAAATTCAGGAAGGAAGGACTCACACAGCAGCAGAACTGGGTGTCTCAGGCGTTTGTAATGAAATGGTGGTCCTGTGCAAAGACACCAAATTAAACTCAGACTTAACTCCTTCTGAGAGCTTGTTTGTTGTAAGACTCACTCCAGTAAATTACCCATAATCTGTTTGCTTAGGCTGCTGAAACCCACCGACTAAACCACAGTGGTGTACCTTCTGCCTCAATAAATATCCAAAATGACAGACACAGGCTTGGAGATGCTCGAGTTCAGCTATCTTTGCCACCTATATAACAGTTTTTTCTTATCGCTAAATATGTGTCAGGAAAACATTTCCACAAAGTCACTTCTCAGATTTGTGAAAAAAGGAGCATAAACTTCCTTTGCCAGAACTTTAAAAGAACATGCATAAAGTCAGGGTGGGTTGGTTTTTTTCTTCTCCCTTACAGATACTTAAAATAATCAAAAGAGCCATCTGGCTATAAATATGCCATTGCATAAGCACATTAATATGATACTGTCACAGTATTTTGTTTGCAATACCCAAGGGACAAATTACACAAGGATAGGCTTATAAAACTTGAGCAGCAGTTGGGAAAGATAAGAAGCACAAATGTCAAAACAGAAATAATACACCAGACACTGTCAGGTTTGAGAGTCTAATGTTTACTCATCCGCATTATGAAAATGAATAACACCACAACTATCCCCACGTAACTCCAAGCTGGTGTTACTGTAAATGACAGCACAACCTGATGCCCAGGTACTGTATTTTTAACTGAAGAGAAAAGAGGAAGTGTTTTTGTTATGAGCTGTCTGCTGTTATTGTCTATAGTAAGACACAGTTTGTTGTTGATGCAAGATGAAATGCCATACTTTTCAAAGCTGAGCTCTTGGCTGTCTGAGGGAACTGGATTTAAAACACATTCCTTCTAGAATATGTGAAATCTGAGCAATTCTCTTATAACTATCTGCTGGCTCTACAAGAATAATACCTTGAGGCAGTAAGGAAAACCAAACTTGATTAAAAAATTCATAAAAGAAAGGAACAGTATGCTTGGAGAAGAAAAGAAGGGCTTAAGATACAATAAGGCACAGCATTATGCTTTGGACCTGCAAAGATATAAACCTGTAAAAGGTTTTGGCTTGCTAAGTACCGTATAGTTCAGTGTCAAGTCAAACGCTGCTAAATGTCTTTGGAAGTATCATCACATTTTGTTCTTCAAAGAGCATTTTATGAAATGGATCGAAGCTTGTACTTCTGTTACTGCATCTTCTCGAAACACACATAAAGCGGGGAGGCATGGGAAGAAACAAAAATGCCCTTCAACATATTGATATATCACTTATATGTAGCATAGATTATTTAGTTCAAGGACCTGAGGTACTTGAGCTGAATAGCTCAGGAGAGATTTGAAATGGGATAAATTATCTTTAACACCTTTGACAACATGCAGCCTAATCCTTAGGCAAAGCAGCTATCATCAATACTGGCTACAAATAATTCCATTACTTAATCCCCAACTGTGAAATGACTTGGTATTTGGAGCTGAGTTACGGAGGGGTGTATCTGAACCTCGCAAGGAAATTTCCATCCCCAAAAGCCTTCTTGTTTGTGTCAAACTAGTCCTTTGCCCACAGGGCTTGTTCTGAAGAGATTGTAGGGATTGGCCTACATAGACAGGCAAAATTCAGCTGCTATTTTTGCCAGAAGCATGGTAGGCAAATAGTTCTTTTTTTTCCAGAGTTGTTGATTTTAACACAAATATCCTTCATGATTTCATGAGAAAATCCTGTAAATAAATGCCAGCTGATATACTAGCCTTTCTACTGTAAACCGTGTAGAAAACTACTCCTTGTGAACAGACTCACCCTTCCTACCCAACATCTTTCCATCCTTCATCAGCATGTAGATTTGACTTATAACTTGTAATGTTAATTTATTTCTTCGTAATTATGACTGTTGGGTTTTAAATAATGCATTCCTTCCCTGCTGGATTACATATTTCAAAAAGTAAGTAAATTCGCTAAAATTAAATGCTCCTGGATCTGGTAGCTTACAGAACTTGTTCATAAAGCATGACACTGCGGACTACTTTCTTAAGGAGCATTTAAAACATGTCTGTAAAATACATGCAGACCCTTGAGGGAGTAGTAGACATAGTCGGTTCCAGTTTCTGCTTTTCACTTGCCTAATTTAAACGACTTCTTTGTCCCACAAGCAAAACTAAGGTGCCTTTCAAACCAGACTGGGATGTACCTCGGCACTGGAAACAACTACTAGGAAACTACAGCAAGCCTGGGATACAAGTAAGAACAACATGAGGGACTGAGGCAGCTTACACACAGCACAAGAGGAGCTGAACACATCACACTTGGACAGACTATGCTGTACCACAATACCACTGGACTTGGTGTGTATCTGTAATCCATGTGAAGGTCAAGTCTAAGGTTACAGTCAGGGTCACGCTTGTCTGCCTTTCTCCTGACTAGAACAGCATGTTTCCATACAAGATTTTAAGTGTCTCAACACTGCCAGGAATGTCTCATATTAGCAATACGCAGGCTTTCTGAAAGTAGTCTGTGAAACACTGAGTGAAGCGTGAAGACAGCAAAGCACTCAGTCACGTTAAGTGCCCGACACTGCAGTCAGTGACAAGTCATACTGGTAGCCAAGTACTATGTTCTCTTGCATCCCAACAGATGGGCATCACTGGTCAATGTTTCTATCATTGTTCCTCATGTTGAGCTCCCTATACTTTGGATCAAAAAAAAGAGTAAGAGCTAGTCATATTAATGATTTGTTTGCACAGTTCCTGCAGAGCAGTAGAAACAGAGCCCAGATCAACAGAGTTTATAATTAGATTTTACAAGCACATGGCCATTCCCAGAAGATACTCAGCAGACAATAAACATCATATAATTTTGTTCCCTGAAGAATGGAATCTAGATCCTCAGAGCTTGAGATAAAGTGGCAGATTCACTTCTGGACAACTGCAACATATAAGAGGGTGTGTTTTACTACCTGTGCTCCACATTTGAATATTGCTAAACCTCCAGGGAAGTCACTGCAAAAAAGAATGCAAAATGCATACGTGAGGACAGCTAGTCCGGATTATATATGGGCATTCAAATTGATTGGTAATTGTGATATGTTCTTACAGGCTCACCAGCGCTAAATGTTTTCCTCTCATCTACTGTTTCATCCATGTCTCAGCAAATGATGGTACTGATTATTTTTGGGTTATTTCAAGTGCCTCATTCTGGATCTGCAGATCTCACACTCTCACACATCTTCAGTGCAAAGAGGGCAGCTTCTGTTTCTGCGCACAGTCATTAAATAGGTAGTCATTTGCATCTCTTTTAAAGCCTAGCTCCAGAGAAAGTCTGAGGACATTCATAATAAAAATGCATACAGCATTTCTCTTAAATCAATCAAAACGGCAAAAGTCTTTATAGATTTCCTCAGGTAAACAGAATTTATACATCAGCTAACCTCACAAGAGGCCCTGAGGCTTTTTCTATTACTTTTTTGCTCAAAGAATCCACATTTGTACAGAGACCCACTCATCTTCTAACAAACACTTCCCTTTGATCTCAGCTTCTGCCATTCCTACCTTTGGGAATAAAAAGATGACAGATCTTAGTATGAAGCTCACAAGAGCTTTAGAAAGCTAGCCCTTAGAAAAATATCTGAGAAATTAATCTGTAATGCTAATGTGAGCGGAGCGGTGGTGTTCATAAGTGATCACAAGTGATGGTGTCCACCATTTGCCCAGTGCCAGCAATCCTACTTGAACACCTCTGAAAATGTCAGCTTCTCTCCAGCAAAACCTGCAGCTGGCTGCAGACCTTGTGGAATGCAGTAGCTCAGCAAGGCAGGACCTGATCTGCTGTAATTCCCTCTCTCTGGAGCTCTTCTTTCCCACCAGAGGGCATGTAGTGTGAGCACACAACCGCCTTCAGAGGAATTTAAAATATATATTGTGTACCAGATAAATGACTGACTTGAATGCCAAGATTTTGTACTCGATTCTATTCAAAGGGTCTATTAATTCATCCTGCTGCTCACTGGGTAAATTATTCCACTTGTTCCAAAAGCAGTTGGTTTAGCATACTTTTGTTTGACTTCGGGAGCACTGGATGCACACACTGCTTTTGAATAAGGCCATTCATTTACTTCGCTACTGAGTTAGCTCGTGGTACTGTACTGGTATTCACCCCCAGCACCCAATGCCATGGTAATAATTCCTCCCTGGGTTAAGGGCTTTTAAAATCACATCTCTAAAATGTCAATGAAAATGGAAGTAATTAAAGGTTTTACAAAAATACGTGGCTACAGCGTTAATTTAGATGCATTATGTGGAACTCAGTGTGGGCTCTGGGGTGAGGAGATCAGGAAGCAGCAAAGCAGAGTGCCGGGTTGATGAGGGAATCTCCCCAGGACACTGAGGTCTGTAACACCAGTGCAATATGCAATGTTTTGAACTATTCATTAGCATGGAACAATAGAACGGCAGGGGTTGGGAGTGACCTCTGGAGATCACCTAGTCTAACCTCCACTGCCAGACCACGACCCTGGAAAGGAGACTGCATCAGGCACACATCCAGGTGGGTTCTGAGTGTCTCCGAGAAGACTCCACAACCTCTCTGGGCAGCCTATTCCAGTGCTCTGTCACCCTCACTGGGTGACAAAGCTTCCCCTTGCGTTGAACTGCAGCAATACGAGCAGGGAAAACAGAGTCAGAAAAGGAAACAGAGGGGGGTAAAAAAACATCAGAAAAGAAAAAAAACAAGGACAGAACAGTTTTTTCATCCCACACGGGAGCCGGGATCAGCACTTCAGCGCCTTCTCAGGCCCCAGCAGGGAACCTGGAGCAGCCCTGGATGCCCCTGGGGTCAGCACTGGCCCTGAGGCTTCTCCTCGGCCTCAGCCTGGAGTCAGGGCCGCCGCTCCGCTGCGACAGGCAGCAGCCTGCGCTGGTGGAGGAAGGAAGAGAAGGCGCTGAGGGCCGCTGCTGCCGGGGGACCCCATACAGGAGCTCCGATGCGGTACTCACCAGCGCCACAGGACCCTTCCCTTGTGCGGATGAACTACGTTTCCCGGCGCGCCCCCGGGACCGAGGGGCGGTGCGGCGGGCGGGCCCGCGCTCCGCCGTGGGACACAACATGGGCGCCTGAGGCCGGGGCGAGGCAGCGCTGGGCTGGGTTGTTGGCGGGGGTTCGGCTGTGCGGAACGAGGTTAGTGCGAGGCGGGACACGCTCGTCACGGGCTCGGCTCGGGCGGAGGGGGAGGGATGGGGAGGGGACGGGACGGCCGGGGGGTGGCAGCTGCCTGTGGCCCCGTACTGCTGAGCTCCTGTCCCGCACAGCTGCCGACGACGCGGCGAGCGAGGTTGAGCGGAGGTCGCCCCGCAGGACGCGGTCCGGCGTCCGAGCAGGAGCGGACGAGCTGGGGACATGGCGGAGACAGGCTCCCTGCACGCCACCAGGTTCGAGGCGGCCGTGAAGGTGATCCAGAGCCTGCCCAAAAATGGTGAGTGCGGCCTCGGGGAGGTCGGGGCCGTCGGTGCGGCGCCCGGGAGCCCGGCTGTCACCGGCGATGCGGGAGGAGGCGGAAGGGGGAGGGAGGCCTGTCGGTTGCCAGCGTTGCGACGTGGGAAACACCGTAGAAGGGCCTGTGTCTCCCTGAAATGGGTTTGATGGCTTCAGGGGTGTTCCCTCTGTTGGAAGAGTTAAGGGAATGGAAAAGCGAGAGATAAACTAGGTGAGAATGTGTAAAGATGTAAAGATGCAGCAGTGCCCCAGGTGAGAGCGTCACGAAGTCATCCTGGGCTATTGCACACACCATTAATTCTAGCTTAAGTAAAAGGGACTTTGTTGAGGTACTAAGAGGAAAGTCACTGCCAACTTCTCCAAATGACTAGAATCGGAATTCGAAGCATTTGGTTTAGTGGTCACCTCTCCAGTGTCACCTCTCCAGCAGCAGTTATATTTCTCTCTCTACTGCACTAGTATATCCACAAAGGAAGAAAACAGCAGGGAATACAGTGAAGCTGTTACTGCAAGTGCTGTCAGCTGCCCAGAGTAAACAAAAACAGTGCATAGAGCTGTTTCGAGTTTGTTGTCTTTGGTTTTGTTTTGCTGTTGGGGCAGGGGCTTCGATTCTATTAGTAACAGTGAAGTGAATTGCTGTATTTACCATCCCTTTAAACCGACTGAAAGGACACCTGCTTTATGTTTATTTACTGTTCTTTTAAAGCCACTGAAAGGACACTTGCTTTATGTTACTTATTACTTTTTTTTTTGTTAATTCTACTTGTGGAGTCTGACCTTCTGAGTAGTAAAGTTCATAGTCCCTTAAACTCAGTCTGAAATGTGCTGTTTGTAAAGTAAATACTGTCAGTGGTGCTTGTTTATAGTAGGCAAAGTGAAGATGTTCTCAGTTGGTTTAAATTGTACTGCTGTGAATCAGGCTGTAACAAACTACAGGACGTTTTCTTGCAGAAGTACGAAGCTTGTAAAATACCACTTAATAGCCTTGCTTACAAGTTATTGTATTTGTATTTTTTAATGCTTTCATTAGGTTCATTCCAGCCAACAAATGAAATGATGCTCAAGTTCTATAGCTTTTATAAGCAAGCAACCCAAGGACCCTGTAACATTCCCCGACCTGGATTTTGGGACCCCATTGGCAGATATAAATGGTAACTTTTAATCAGTTGCTTTGCATGGGCTTTGTTTTGGTTTCTTTTAATGCTTGAAGATGTTTAGAAAAGTGGCACTTAGAGAAGGAATTTAGTAAGTTTATTTCTCTCAAAAAAACCCCAAACATTCACAACCTTTCTCTTAGTTTCCTTTTCTTTCAAGCTAGATAATTTATAACTTCTTAGATTTGCAGATGAAGACCTTCCCTTGGGTTCTGCAGGTGGGCAGTTTTCTCTTGGGCAAACACCATCATGGTACCCCTGTGGTCTTCATCTCATACTGTAGAACAGAAATTGTAGGTGCTCTACAGAATAAGTGGTGTGGATGGAATTTTTCCTTCACAAGTTTTCATGTATGATCTGAGACTGAAGTGCTCCTTGACAGCTGTTTGTACAGCACTTGGTTAATGTAGTTTTCTGGTTTGTCTGCTCCTTAGCAGACCTTCCCACTGTCTGGTGTTTTCTGTGTGCTGGGAAGACTTCTGATTCATGAGAAGCCATGTGAATGCTTTGCTTACTGTATTTTGGCTGTGATTGTCCTAAAGAACAAGTAGTATTGCAGTCTTTATGTCCATGGTTATTCCTTAGACTTTTTTTTTTACCTCCCTCTTTCCTTCTTTCCTTCTCAGCCTTCCCAAGTCAGGGTGAAGGGGGGGTATCTTTGCAGAGGACTAGGGCACTGAGCTTCCACCCGCCTGGTTGGTTGTAGCTGAAATATGAGCTACCAACCTTGGGGTTTTGCAGAAAGTAGGACAAATACTCTGTCAAGAGGAAGGGATGGTGTTAGATCAAGGGAGTAAGGAAATGTTTTATTCTAGTCTGTGTTGACAGTTTCCTTGTGCAATGCTGATAAATTTGGAGTTTTCTAGTTTGCAGTTTGAGAGAGGATTTAGGTCATACATAGCTGCTGTGGCAACTCTGGATGATGGTTATACTCTTTGCCCACTGATATGCTTTCCCTGGTTGCCAAAGTCATGAAGGACATATTTAATCTTATATCTAGCCTGCTAATTTTCTAGCCCCTTGTAAGTTAGAACTGGCAGCTGTTTGTAAGCGCTGGATAAAGTGTCTGTGCCCCTTCTTTTTCTACAGCAAAGTCTTGAAAATAATCCACCAAAGGGAGATGTGTGTCTCATTTCTGAGCTTGTGAACAACTTTCTGGGTACCAGGTCATAGCAGTTCAGTGAGGAACTCTTCAGTCGGGCTGTCCAGCTTGTTGCTTCTTTGCTGATGTTCATATGTATGTGATTATCCCAGCAAATCACATATTTGGATTTACATCAGCAAATTGCAACTTTCTTTTCTTCTTATTCGTATCAGAGAAACTTTGGGTCTTAAATAACTTGACCTACTTAAGGCCAGGCTGAAAAAATCTAGTAGTCTCTGAAAACACTCAAGATGTATGTTGCTTTCTTTCCTAGGGATGCTTGGAGTGCCTTGGGAGATATGTCCAAAGAAGAAGCCATGATAGCCTATGTTGAAGAAATGAAAAAGGTAAGCTTTACTAAGGAGTGGAAGGGATCTTCTAAAACAAATGTTCTAGAAATACATTAGGGAATGTGAGGAGGTTCTTGCTGACTGCTACTGTCAAAGCCCTGAACGAGTTATTCCCTTTGTGAACTGTTGCATTTCACTACTATGCTGTTTAGCCAAAGGGAACTAAAAGAAGTGTAGTTCCTTCCAAGACTGTAGGATTTGGGTTGTTTTCAGAGCAACCTGAGAGTTCAAGCTGATGTGAAGCTAAGTGACAGAACTAAAGGAAGCAAAGTATTGAAACCACGATAAAGTCAGCAGTGGGGAAAACAGCTGATTTACTGGAAGTGCTCTCAGCTCTGAATTAAGAGATGTAAGTGATCCTCACTTTGGAAAGAGAAAAAGACTCCCACCTCTCCAGAAAGATTGCAGGATCAAAAGCTTCATTCTCATGATTGGAGACATGATCAAACCTGTAAACCTAATCATCTTTGATTTTTCAAGAACAACTCAGGAACCTGAATTTTCTGTGCTTCTCATGAAGATATTCTTTGTGTATTATAGTTGTTGCCAAACATTTAGTACTGAGTAATTTGATCTGTCTTTTGGAATAGGCTGACAACGTGTAAGTAGCCATAGTTACATAAGCCATAGTTACAGGAATTGCAGCATTAATGAAACCTTCAGAATTAAAGTTTCTCATCTTGTATTAACCCTCTTCACTGCAGGTTTTTTTTTGCTTAATCTCTTCTAGATGTCCTTTCCAGATTAAAGATTATTTACTGTCAATCTGGATAAAAGTTTGATTGTCATCTATTAGTGTAATAAGGTTAGCAACAGGGAGAGAAAATGTGAGTTCTACTGCAAAGGTCATCACCTTCATATTGAAGTCTTAACGTATTTAATGATTGATACAGCAAAAAACTTGTACTAGGCAAGGAACTGGAGTCTGACCATTGTTCTTAATATCTGTCTGTATTTATAGCAGTTTACTTCTGCTGGTATCACTGTAGCTGCTTTAAAATGATGAAAAAAGAAACGACTCCAGAAACAACACAGCAAAATATTATTCATTTGGTAAAAAATCCCATGAAATTTGGTAGTTACTTAAATATGGTGATTAGTTTCAAACCTCAGGTGCTAATACTTCAGCAGAGTACTTTTTTCAGTGCAGTGATTGGTTTGGTCAGGCTACTAAAACTGAGTGAAACTGTTTGCTCTAAAAACAGCCGTGTAATAATCTCCTGTGAGGAAGACTTCTTACTTGACCCTAATGAAGCACAAATAGGTTACCTGTAGACTGGAGAGCAGGTGACTTCTTGCCTTACTTGGTTTTGAAACTGGGGAGTCTGTTTACTTTGCTTTGGTACTGTTTCAGCTCTCATATTTGAAATCCTAGCTTCAGCTTTTCTGACCCAGTTGGTTCTACTTGAAATGCCAATGGAAGTGCATTTCACATGGATCCCGCTGGGTTGTTCTGTCAGCACCTAGTGCACTAATCCTTGTGTTACTGTGGGCATCTGTGTTGAAGGGTGGAAACAAAACCCTCTTGGACAGGGATATGACAGGTTTGTCTGTAAGATTGCCCTATTCCAGGCCCCCACCCCTGGGGCACGTCTCTAGCATTTGCACATGGTGTTTGGGCGTTACATGTATGGCCCTGTCACGAGACACTTTGATTGTAAACTCGTTTGGTGGCTTGTTGGTTTTTTTGCCTTTGTGTGGCAGCCTCAAAAGTGGCAGCTGTTGAGAAGTGGGACTGGCTGAGGTTTTGAGATGGCTGGTGGGAGATGACCAAACATGACTTCATCTTGGCTTAAATTAATCTGAACTTGGGTGTGCTTTGTTTAAGGTTAATTTATTTTCCAGGTAGCAGCATTGAAAATCTGTATTGCAATACTATTTAATTTATTTACACCTATATTTTTTGTTTTATGTTAGAAATGGGTGGTTTCTTGATGTAAAGAAGTGTTAACAGTATATGGGGTTTATAATTGCAAGCAGATCTTTGTGAACTGTGTGAATCCAAAGAACACAGTAATTCAGCATACAGAATGACTTCTTTTGCACTGCTGGATTTTAAGGTCGCCTGTTATGCCTGGTGGCTGTATAAATACATGATTGATTTTGTTTGTGGAAGTATTTGTCCTTTTCATGTTCACCTAAAAGCTAGCCAATACAAAACTCTAACAGAAACTGTGTGGTAACATTCTTGAAGTTGTTGCAGAGAGTATTTTGAGGTCTCTTTGGAGTAGATGAACAGTTACGTGCAGACATTACAGAAATGCACGTATGAAACACTTTACAGTGCAGACTATAGAAGTAAATACATGGCAGATAGAAGTGTTACTCTAGAGTAGGCTTCTTGTCCTTTGAATGCTACTGAATTAAAACATCACAGAAGTGTCCTGCTAGTGGTTCATGTCCAGCTCTGTGAGCACTGGGCATTTCTCCAAGAAGCACGGAGTGAATTATATACCCTGAAGAGTATATCACACCTTGCAGTGTGATAGGGCTGTTGTGTGTTGGTATCCTTGCTTGTTTTGGATGTTACCTGCTAGCCCACCTGAAGCTCCTGCTCTGTGAAGTTATGCTGTAGCTTTTGCTTCTACTTTGTAAAGTGCTTGATGCGTTAGAGCAGCTTGTTTTGTACGTCCATCTCTTGCTCACCTAGAGAGGGAGGTGAGCTGTAGCTCAGGTAGAACCAAACTGAAGCTGTTTGCCTCTACTTGAGTCTTTTCCTATAGCTGTTGCCTCTTTTAAAATAGAGGATGAAAGAGGAACAAAGCTGCTTTAGAAGCGCTTAAAATAGAATGGGACAATATGTGTACTTTGAAAATAACAATCTATTATTGATTTAATCAATTATTGAATCTCTCTGGTTAATCTACTGTAGATTTAAGATTTTTTATGCTTATCAGGTGATCAGAGGTATTGGTTTTGTAATTTAAAATGAAGATTTTTCAATGGAAGAGCTCCAGATGATGTCAAGAGCAGAATTTGACTCTAGTTTGCTCTGCTAAGTATGTCTTTGCACTGGCCTGGCTTAGCTGCATTCTGTCCATTCATTCTGTTGTCTGGGTTAGATAGACCCAGTAGGGCACTTCTGATCTGCACCTTACGTGCCGTTGAAGATGGAAGGTTTGACAAAGTCCTCTAAGAAAAAAGTCTTTATGGTTTCATTTTCTCTAAACTTGTCTGTAAAACAAATCACATCAGATAACAGCAACCCTTTGGACTTTGAGTTAGTTTAGTTTGAAATTGCTGAAAGACGGGATGCCAAGGTCTGCTAATCCTGTGCTGGGGCTGTCTTGAATGGTGGCGATGCATTAGCTCTCCCTTATTTTCTTACCTAAACGTTAATATCACTAGTTAAGATTCTCGTTTGGTGAACGTTGGTTATGTTCTTTTCATGTGATGAGATAAGTTAAAAATCACTTGGTGAAATGTTAGTGCTGCGATGATTAGCAGTTTCTAAAATTGCTTGAAATGAACCATTGAAATGCTGTTTCACAAGATGCTCCATGTTTTGGATTTGTGCAGATTCTGGAAAGCATGCCAATGACGGACAAAGTTGAAGAATTACTGCAAGTAATAGGCCCCTTCTATGAAATAGTAGAAGATAAAAAGAACAGAGGATCTGACCTAACCTCAGGTTCGGACCGATAACTTCCTTTGTACTACTAATAATCACAGCTCCAGATATTTTTGGGTGTGTTTTATAGAAATGATTCTAAAGCTAAATGTTGCATCTTTTCTGTTCGTTCTCTTTATCACATGGCAGTTCGAATGGAGAAAGTCTCTAAGTATTTGGAAGGTAGGAATAATATATTATGTATAAATCCATCTTTTCCATTGTTTTAGTGCTGTAGTAACTTCCTGCTGATGCTTGTGACTGCTGGGCTTGCCACACCGTTAGGCAGAGTTTTGGTTTATCTTCCTTTTGAGGCACAAAACAAAGTTAAGACCCAGGAAGCCACAAGGTTAGTCCTTTGTGTATGGCTTTTTTTGGCTGTTGGAGGGTGCCTGACCCTGAAAAAAGGGGAGCCCTTTGAGCAAAACTCCCCCCAAGCAAATTGTCTTGCTGCCTTTCAATTAAGAAAAGGAACTATTTGCAATGTATGCTGCTATGTCCTGACATAGCTGTGGATTGGCAAGCTGCATGTCGAGCTGGTAATCCAGCTCTGGCATCTGAGCTGAAATGCCAAAAACTCATCGTATGCTTTTTGAAATCATTGTTTCTGTAATCCATACAGAACCTAAGCAGAGTTAGGGGAACTTTCAGGTTTCTGAGGCTCAAGTTCATGAAACGAATAGCTGGTTTAAAATGTTAGATCTCTGGAGAGTGGCAAACCTAGTGGTGTCACAGCTGCATGAAAAATAACGCAGTGATTTCCGTTTAGCAGTACTGTTGAGAGAACATGATGATAATAGTTTTGAATTCGGTTTTGCTATCAGGTCTCAGAAGCACTCATAATTGTTGAGGAAGGGTAACGGTAGAAGTTTTTAAATGGCCAATTTGAGAGCTGTGTGACTTGTTCTCAATTAAAATTTTCTCTGCTCCATGTGTGGGGTTTAATGAGCTTGCTGGACAGCTGGATTGAAGGGCAAGATTATAAGAGTATCAGTAGATTCAGGTCAGTGATCTGTGTAATAAGGATTTACCAGGAGTTGGTGTCTGTGGCGTGGTGCCAAAAGCCACTTCTGAAAAAAAGTGACTTATTTAGGGACACAGAGAATCCCGGTTCAATAACAAATTTAGCATGCTTGCTTTTAAAGAGGCAGCTTAAACACAAGGCAGGGTAAGTACAACACACCAGCAGATTGCATCTTTGTCTTGTTCTGTCAGTGTCACAATAAGTGCTGTTGTCATTCATACGGTTTAAAGCTGCAACATCTCATTATGTCACTGTGTATTAGGGCAGAACGTTCCCAAAGTCTGTTGTGTATAACTTGACTGTTGCATTTAAGACTGAAACACTTTTCTTCAGTGTGTTTCATGGAACAACAGATTCATTAGGGATTGGCAGGGACCTGGAAAGATCATCCAGTCTAATCCCCCTGCCACAGCAGCATCACCTTGACCAAGTCGCACAGGAACGCATCCAGGCAGGTTTTTTTAAACATCTCCAGAGAAGGAGACTCCACAACCCCCCTGGGCAGCCTGGTCCAATGCTCCCTTGCCCTCATTGCAAAGGGGTTCCTTCTGATATTTCTGTGGAACCTCCTCCATTCCAGCTTGCACCCACTGCCCCTTGTCCTATCCCCAGATGACCTTGAGCAGAGCCTGGCTCCATCCTCCTGACACCCACCCCTCACAGATTGAGAGACATTCATGAGGTCCCCCCTCAGCCTCCTCTTCTCCAAGCTCAAGAGACCCAGCTCCCTCAGCCTTTTGTCATAAGGGAGCTGCTCTGCTTCCTTCATCATCTTTGTTGCTCCATGCTGGACACCCTCCAGCAGCTCTGTGTCCTCCTTGAACAGCTATGAAGCACTCCTTTACAGAGAACGTTATTGGCAAATTATTTTCAAGTCCATAAAATACTAGACATCACTGAAAGAATTGAGCTCTTAGTCGTCATAGCACTGCAGAAGAGAACAGCTAGGGGAAACACTGCTAGAAGAGTAGAGGGAGGACTGTCAGGTAAGGTGAGAGGTGTGCTTTAAAGTGCAATGTTTTAAACTTTGCACTTGCTAAAAAGCACAAGAAATCCGACATCCAAGGCAATGCTAAAAAGCTGAAGCTTCAAAATATTCTTGCTTAGTGAATTAGGAATTTTCAGAGAGGGCATCCAAGCTTCCACAGTCTGTTATACCTGAAGAAACCTAAGGTGGTCTAATATTGGCTCCCTTCTGACATTGGGAGAGAATATGAAGAGTTTTGAAGCCAGCTCATCACTCTGAATGTTCATGGATGTTTTCTTTTATCTGAATGTAAGTAAATGCAAAGAGGGACAAGAAAATCCCTAGGCCACAGGCCCACAGTTATCTCAACAACCAAGTGAAGTATCTGGAAATGGCTGGAGTTCTTCAGTAGAAATGTCCTGTGCACTGTTTCTGCTGTGTGACAAGCTATTTAATCTGTTTACTGAATCCTACTAAATAAAGATGACCGTTTCTGTCTATGCTGAGTAGTAGTACTCTTTGTAAGCTTTTGTGAAGAGTAGGTGGTATTTCCAGGGATGGCAAGTCACACGCTGAGGAGGCTACCGAAAGTTTCATCATTGTAATGCTCTTCAACTTTGTCAGCCTAGTGAGCGTTTCTCTCCTCAAACCTCACTGCCAGCTGTGTTGTGCCTGCACCAGATGAAGCCCTGTTGAAGCAAGGTGACTTGTGTTCTTGCATATGGAGGCTGTGAGCAGTGCTGAGGGCAGTGTGGCGTGTGTGCGCTCAGAGCCCACACGGGGAGCACCGCTTCAATAGCAGCTGCCTGGCTCACAGAGAGATATGGCTGTTCATCAGTCTGCTCAGTGTCTTCCTGCTTTGGATATGGGTGCTGTGAGTTCTGTGTGCTTTGAGAACAAGCAAATATGCGTAAACACTTGTGTTCCAAAGGCAGTGGTTAGGACTTAAGTGAGCATGGAGAGGAGGGCTGCACTTGAAACCAGCAAGTCTGTTCTTAATTACTACTTTTTGGGTAGGATCATTTGTTCTTTTAAAATGCAATATATTTTCTAGCTGTGCTTCTCTATATTGCGTGTGATTAGTTTCTCTTCTCATAGTTTTTTGTCAGGAGCTCCCTATATTCTTTTCAAGAGCTTTGCCTTGTAGTGGAGCATTCAGTGGCACACTCTTCCTGCCTGTGTGGGGAGCCTCCTGTGTGAAACACCCTCTTTGCTTCATAAGCTCACTTTTTCTCATCTGTGTGACTTCAGATGTGCTTGATAAACTGATTTCCTTCCTCCTCTTCACCTCACTGGGAATTTTAAGGCACTCAGTGTCTGTGAATCTTCCTTAATGCTTTGTAGGAAAGAGAAGATCAAAAATCCCTGTTACTCTGAAATTGCAGTGGTTGGGTAGGATATGTTGAGGGGGTGACAGCTTGCAGCTAAGAGGTGTTGTAAGGCAGGGCAAACATGGGGCAGGAGGAGCTGGTGAGGGGAAGGGTGAGAAAGGGTATCTAAAATTCTGTTCTGTTTTTCCTCCTCTTCTGATTTCCAGTGATAAGCTAACACCAGTAATCAAGGTTACAGCTTAGAATCAGGGAGGCTAGTGTGAAGTTTACTACACAAATATTTTTAGCTTACTTTCTGACGAACCTGGAACATTCTCTGCATCATGTGCTGCAGGATGGCATCATTGTAGGATTAAGGGCTGGGCCAGAAAACGTCAGTCAGCAGAGTCTCGATGAGATGTGGATCAGTGTTTCCACAAGCTGTGGCCTGTCCTGTTTGAAATATATACCTGCTTCTGATTTTCCAGTTCAAATCATGAATACTCTGTGATTCCACTCCAGACTGGTGATTTTATGCCAGTGCTGTCTTACCCTGCCCTGATTTCTAACATTGTTATCAGGACAGCTCAAACCTGATGACACCAACAACTGCTCTCTCATACAGAGAGACAGAGTGTATTGCACATAGTGAGCAGCAGACTATCCAGATGTGAAAATGTCAGAGTAAAAACGACTTCTTTTAAAGTGGAGGGAGCTAGGAGCTTTCCTCCATGAAAAGAAAAGCCTGTCTGTACTGTGTTTCATGCTGCACTGAGTCAGCAGTAGCAGTTTTTGTGTGTAATTGGTAGATAGACCTGATTTTTTTCCTCCAGCCAGTCAGCAGTTCCCTGCAGAAGGGGAAATAATTTATCTAAAGCTTTTCAGGCAGTGCAAATCTAGCAGATGTACCCATTTGCTTCAAAATGTTGACATCCCACTTTTTAGCAGTCTCATTTGTAGTTACGGTGTTGTGACAAGACAACTGAAATCCAGGTTTCTCATAGCTCTGTTCTACAAATACAAGCTACAAACAAGTAGTAAAGAGAGAGCTATGGGAGGCCAGGGAGGAACAGATGTAGGTGGTTGTATCTCTGCTGCTCCCAGTAGTGAGTGCCCAGTGGGTATGGGAGGGTGTTTCATGTGTAACTGTGTTATAGCAAAAATAATTACTTAATTGTAGGCTTTAAGAAACCTGGAGAAGTCGTCCGTGTTATCAGTGACACTGTTTACCATGGGCTTTGTAAAACGCTGTTGAGCCGGTAGGTTTGGAGTAGGTGTCAGGAAAACTACAATCTTATTTTCCATTCATTGCTTTTCTTCTACAGGGTAAAACAAGTTCTGATCCTGACCAGGGTTTTGTGTGTGATGTGGTGTGTATGGCTGGACTCCGTGATTCGGGAGGCCCTTTCCCACCACCACTCTTCTGTGATGCGTTATCACAGACCAGGGTTTCTGGACTGCAGAGGACTCAGTGCTGTGGCTTTCTGTTTCTTTCCAGCACCGCTTAGTTTCTGTTTCGGGGTTCTGATTCATTACGTTGTTGTGCTGAGCAGATACAAGAGGATGCACAGAATACGAGTTGCAAATACTGACTGTGTCTCTTCCATACAGCCAACTTAGCAGTTTTGCTCATGCTCCTAGAGGGAAGTGGTAATTGACGTGGGGATATCCTGTGTCCTGGAATGATCTTGCTATTAGTGCAAGTTACTGTAAATACCTAAAGGCAGTTATTCCTCAAGTTCATTGTCACACGTGATCGCTGGCTAGGCTGTTGACACCCTAGTGAAACTAGTAAGTTGACGAAGCCTGGATCCATAGGTCTTGTTGTACTTGTGGCGTGTAACTGAGCCGCATGTGCTTGGTGGCCTTGTGCTATGGATGTATGGAGGCCTTTGTGGAAGGAGTGCTGGGAGTGCCTGCAGTGCAGCTGCCATTCTGTCTGGGCTGCTCTTTGTCAGGAAGGGTCAGGCAGGATGTCTTTATTGGCAGAAGACTCAGGAGTGAGAGGAAGGGGGGAAATTATCTAAGTCAGCCTTGGAACTTGATAACCTTATTTTAATGGCAAGTATTCTAAAAATTCAAGGTAACAGGTACTGATGCTGTGAACAGAGATGAGAAACTATAGGAATTGAAAGCTGTAGAAGCCCAGAATGACTAGTTTGTAATCCTAAACACCATACTTGCAAGTTAATATTGAAGAAGCTGCTGCTGTCTGTGTCCATTGTTATCCACAAACTATTCTCTGGATGTTTATAAATGATAAATAAGGCATGGATGTCATTGACTAAATTAGTTTTTAAAATAATCTGAGTATATCAGCTTGACAAACACATGAGCAGAGCGGGGTGCAGAGAAAGCAGGGCTGCAGTCTTTTGGGAGTATGTTGTATAAAAAAAGAGGAGAGGCTTCTTTTTCTCTGTTATGGAGCAAAGCTTAGGAAGACAACTAAACCAGAAGATAGGAAAACTCTGAGAGAGATCCAGCAGCCACAATCTGTGTGGTTAGGGAATATGTTTTTCAGAGTATTTTATTTATCCCACTTAACGTGGTGAAACAGCAGTAGTTAAAGAATTGGATCTTTTTCTGTCTCTCTAAAACAAATTAATTTGCAGTGGCAACTTGTTGGAGCGCTGCAGAACAGATGTTACAGAGCAGGCTGGGCCCATGGAAATATTCTTTGTAGTATACTATATTAAAAAGAATGGAAGGAAATGAGGGTAAAGAAACCCCTTGTTCTTCTAGCCAAACAGCTTATTGCTCACAGATGCTTTTCTCACTGCATTCACTCCTTGCAGTACTGGGGTGCATCAGCTTCAAAGAGGGGGTGGGGATTTGTGTAAGCTTAATGTATTGGAAACAGTAGGTAGGGTTGCATAAACTGGGAGTAGAAGCTGGGAGCCTCCTTGGATCAGTAGCAAGCATCCCATCAGGTATTAATTGTATTATGAAGAGGGGATACACAGCTGGTTAAATCCTCTATGATGTGTTTTACCTGCTGCTGTAAACTGTTTGCTGATCATGGGTATTTGCAAAGAGTGAAAGAGACTGTAGGAGTCCCGTGAGGATGCTGTGTTGTGCTCAGTCAGCTAGCAGTACAGTCCCAGCAGTGTGGGTTAGTTTTGCAGAAGAATTCTGTGCCTGTTGGAAAACCAAAAAGATGAGGTCTTTGAGGACAAACCTGCTAGGCCAGGTTTTCTGTGTAAAATCACCCTGGAGCTGGGGCAGATCCTTAGAAGCATTGAAGCTCCTAATGCCCATCCAGGTAACACAACCTGCCTTGAAATATGCGTGGAGTTAGAAATCAAGGCCATAATTTGGAGAGACTTGGCCCTGCTTATGCGGGTCATTGGGAAGAATCCTAGTGCTGCCTTTAAACAAATCCATTTATGAGTGCTCTCAGGAAACGTCTTCATTGCTGACACAAGAAAACTAGTATCTCCAGAAAGCGTGTAGAGAGGTCCGCGTCTGTTCTTCACATCCTTTCCATCTTGCCACCTTCATTTGTTCAATCCTCCATCCGTTTGCTTTGTGTTGCTGTTACCCAGCTCTTGCTGTAGAGCAGTGAATCAAATGAACGATCCGGTGGGATGTAACTGCTTGTTTGGCTGCGGAGCAGTACAGCTTTGGTTCAGAAAACTCTCCCTAGTCTCACAGTGTGCTGTTGCAGGCAGTGAGGCAAGTCATAAATGAAGAGGGATTCTGTAATGGCTAAATGAGGGCAACAGGGAAAGCCACTACTGTTTTGCCTGTAGGTGAAGTGTGTGAATGGAAAGAATAAAGGTGGGGGGGAGATGGGTGAGGATATCACGAAGCCAATAGAGTTTTAAAAGCTAGTTTGATGTATCATTTATATTAAAGGATGTATTCCTAGGGAATATAGTGTACTGACAGGAACCAGCTGCCTCTGTGTGGTCTTTAACTCCATCATCCCATGGTGTTAGTCATCCTGGTTTCTTAAGCAGATAGCCAGAGGAAGGAGGAAGAAGGTAGCGAGTGGTGGTTTTGCTACCTGGTAAAAGCAATAGGAGATGGATGGACCGGACGAGCACGGCAGTGGACAGGCTCTTGGGGAGAGGTACACAGTTCAGTGTTGAATTTGAAATGGCCAAAACTCCGCACGGTGTTGTGTTGTTCAGCTGGCACCAAAGCAGTGGTGGTCTAGAGGATCACGATTGTTGCTCCCAGTGACTCTGTAGAGGAAATACGATCCTGATGGATGTGTTACTCTCGTGCCCCATGGCGTGATACCATACATCTGTTACTGCTACGATTTCTTTCAGTTCCACCTCTTTATTTAAATATGGATGTGTTGCATCGCTTAAAAGTTTCCCCAAGTGAAAAACTTACAAAAACTCAGTGGAGGGAGAACGTACTTGAGCATTAAAAGATTTTTCCCTCCAAAAAGAAATGGAAAAAGGAAATGTGAAGGAAAAAAGTTCCTGGTATAACTGGAGCTTTTCACAATACCTTTGATAAAGCGAGGAGCTTTACAGTTTGAATTCACAGCTGGGTGTTCCTCCTAGTCCTGTTGTGTTCCTCCTAGTCCTGTCTTGCGTGTTTACTCCCACAGCTGGGTAGGACACATGGATGACTGTGCTGCCACCTACTCTTTTTTTTTCCCCTTCAAAGGGAAGGGTAATGCCTGCTTAACTTGCCAAGGGAGCTGTGGCTGGTTAATGATCACACTAGGAGAAGTTAATACTGCCTTTCCTTTCCCTCCTTGCAGTACTGCTTCTCAGATAAGCATCTTAAGAAGTTAATTTCACAATAAATCAAAGGTGAATGAGAAATAAGCTGGAAACACTGCGATTTTTCCTCTAGCAAAGAAATTTCCTTGCAAATGAGACGTGTTTTTCAGTGAGGAGAAAAAGAGTCGTCTGCAGGACAGATAGCTTTTCAAGTTGTCTTTTTACAATAAAGGAGTGGAGGGGGGTTTCACGCAGGTCAGAGCTGGATTAAACCAATCTAAAACAGTGATGCCTAAACATTACCTTGTAGTAAAGCTAAGGTGAACGAGGTATTCAACATACTCATTATTTGTATGTAGGAAGTTAAGTCATCTGCCCTTCTCTTACAGTGGATAACCTTCAAAATTAAGAGTGTGGGAAGGCTCTTTGTTCTAAGATTAAAGCAGAAGACCCTTAGCTCTAAATTAGCAGGCGACAAAGAAAGTAGAGGATCTGGTTTGGCAGCTCCGCTGCAGCTGGCTATAATTTTGCTGTTTATCGGTAAATGTTAGAACTCTCCTTTAAAGAATGTAGAATTCTCCTTTAGATTCTCCGTATTTTTAAGCATCTTTACCCTGCAAGTCTGAGCAGACAGAGAAAGTTTCAGATCCTTGGAAAGATCAGTGATGGAGATAGCAGGGAATTAGCGGAAACTTTGTCTGTTTCAAGACTAGGGGGGAAATCATGCAGTTAGACATGCAGACAAATGCACAGAGTTATCTTTTTCATTGAGAGATCAGAAAATACCTTTCCATCAGCCCTGTACAGGAGAAAGACTTGTACCAACCTGAATGAAGATGATGAAGGAAGGAGAGCCGCTCCCTGATGAGGAAAGGCTGAGGGAGCTGGGTCTCTTGAGCTTGGAGAAGAGGAGGCTGAGGGGGGACCTCATTCATGTCTCTAAATCTGTGAGGGGTGGGTGTCAGGAGGATGGAGCCAGGCTCTGCTCAAGGTCATCTGGGGATAGGACAAGGGGCAATGGGTGCAAGATGGAACAGAGGAGGTTCCCTCTCAATATCAGCAGGAACTTCTTCCCAGGGAGGGTCCCGGACCACTGGAACAGGCTGCCCAGGGGGGTTGTGGAGTCTCCTTCTCTGGAGACGTTCCAGATCCACCTGGCTTTTATCAAATTGCTGACTGTGTTTTAAAGAAGGTGGCCACATTCGCCTGAGATGAAACCATTGCTGCAGCTGTGCTGTGAGTGCAGTTAGCACCGTTGGTTTGAGACTCGGTAGTGGAAGTGACTTGCTGCCTCTTTGCAGTAGGCTAGCTCAGAATCACTGCGAGTCTCTTTGCCGGTAGTCAGGCTCTCTGTGGTGAGTCACAAAGGAGAAAACAAGTTCAGGAAGATCTGGTGGAAACGAAGCTGACAGTGTTTCTTACATCTCTAATTCGGAAAGATGTTTTCAGAGCTATGACTAATAATCAAGTTAAGGGAGAAGGGTGAGGGGTATGTGTCTGTTTCCTTTAAAATGTGCCTCTTTTATTTTCCCCTCTTCGAATTTTCTCGTAGATCTTAGTAATGTCATGAATTCCACTCCAAAAATAAAGGCTGTGAATGGAAAAGCTGAAAGTAGTGATAGCGGAGCAGAATCGGAAGAAGAGGGGCTTCGTGAAGAGGAAGAAAAGGAACTGCAGCTAAATGGAAAGGGTATGTTACCTGTACTTGGACTTCGGTGTCTTCCAGAGGTATTCTTAAGTGACAGAAAATCCCGGGGGGTCGTGAGTGCTGTACTGCTTCTTCAGGAGGATTAGGTGCAAGTACGTGTGAGTGGATGTGTGAAGAATAGCAGTCAGGACCTCAGCTCTGACAGCTGGAACTAGTGCAGGGTCGTGAGCTCTGCCATACAGCTTTTGACCCAGCTAGGTCTGTAACTTAGCTAAAAGCCAGCACCCTGTATTGTTTGGGTTTTGTTGTCCGTGTGGTTTCAAGGGCTGTTACACTGGAATTGACTGGAACCTTTTCTCTGAAGGAGAAAGCAGAACAGACTTTTCACTGAGATTTGTTTAGAGGGCCCATTGAGTTTTGCAAAACACCAGCTTCATGTGAATGAAATTGTATACTGATTGAGAGCAGCCTTGAGGAGAAGGGCTTGGGGTGTTGGTCAGTGGAAAAACTCAGCATGAGCTGGCAGTGTTCACTTGTAGCCCAGAAAGCCAACCGCATCCTGAGCTGCATCAAGAGAAGTGTGACTAGTAGGTTGAGGGAGGTGATCCTTGCCTCTGTTCTGCTCTTGAGAAACCCCATCTGCAGGACTGCATCCGGTTCTGGAGCCCCCAGCACAGGAAGGACATTGAGCTGTTGGAAAGCGTCCAGAGGAGGGCTGTGAGGATGAGAGGAGGGATGGAGCACCTCTGCTATGGGGACAGGCTGAGAGAGTTGGGGCTGTTCAGCCTGGAGAAGAGGAGACTCTGGGGAGATCTTAGAGCAGCCTTCCAGTNGATTGGATGGGGCCTTGAGCACCCTGGTCTGGTGGGGGGTGTCCCTGCTCATGGCAGGGGAGATTGAAACTAGATGATCTTTACAGTCCCTTGCAACCTGAACCATTCTATGAACCTATGAATTTGTAATTCTATAGAGATTTTCCTCTAAGCACGTTAGGATTATGATGTTGTTTATCACACCTTCTTTAGATTTGCTTACTTACACTTTTAAACAGCATCTGCTCTTCATGCAAATCCAATTTCATATTTGCATTTTCTACAATAACAGGACAATCCCTGCGAGTGTGAGTCTAGGAACTCTTACCTGTGTTGTTTTGCAGACACCTGATACCCACAGGCCGTTAGAAATGCTGCTTGCTACTCAAGAACTCCATCTCGAGCTGTTAGGCATGTAGCTTTCTGTTTGTGAGGTTCTCTTCCTCTTTTACAGACTACAAGAATGTGAAACCAGAATCACCAGGCCCTAAGGATTTGGGAAGCGTTGTTGCTAACGGCTGCGACAAGGACAGCTCTATCCCAGACACGCAGAACGACATCCAGACCAAATCTGCCCTGAACGGCTTGAACCCAGAAGAAATAGTGCAAACAGAACAAAGCCCAGAAGTAGCTAACAGCAGCACCCACCAAGGTTTGTCCTTGTGAGACTGAGTTCTCATTTGCACCTGAGTTTTATGGAAAGTATTTCTGGAAAGGTTGATCTTGGTGTTCAGAGACTCACAGTGCTGGCTTCCAGCTGCAGAAACCTGAAGAAAGGCTGCTCACAAATCATAGCATTTGGTGCTGTTCAGTACTAAATCCTTTCTTCAGGATCTACAAAACCAGCCCTGACTTCAGAGACGTAAGGGCTCAGGGTCACCCGAGTACACTGATTTCTTTTAAAAACATTGCCTTTTCAAATGCTGTTTTGCCTTTAAAAGGGAGTTTGTAGTGAAGTGAAAACCACAAAGATCTTGTTTGCCATTCTCAAAGGCTGGAAGTGTACACTCCAGTTTGCTGAAGCTCATCTCTAAATAGCTAATTTTAAGAGCAACACGTAACTCCATGCAGAACTGCTTTATCCTGGGCTGGCAGACGTGCTGATGAGGTTTAGGTGTCCCACCAGTAAGATACCACATAATTCCTGTGATCATAGATTCCCAACAAAGAGATCGTAACTTTAGGATGACAGTGGTAGGTGAAAGCAGCGTGAGCTGAAGCTCACCTAGACGCTGTAACTCATTACTTTCATCTTTGCCAATGCTAACGTTTACAAAAGCGCCTGTGCCTACCTCCTCTCTGTGTCAGGTGCCAACGAAGAGAGCACTGAAGAGGTCTCAGCAGCTCAGCACTTAACCAGTGATTCAGACAGCGAAGTTTATTGTGACTCTATGGAGCAACTGGCGCTGGAAGAGGTAGGGCTTTGGTGTTCCTGGGTGCATTTTGAAACTCGTGTGCTTGGTTTTAAATAGGTTCCTGTGCATCAGCTGGTCCCAGACACGCCGAGGTGAATGAAGCAACCTTCCTTCTGTTTGGACCACTACTTCATTACTACAGATTTAAAAGCCCTCAAGTTTTTGCCTTCAGAGAGTTTATGTGAAGGCAGGATGTCAGACAAAACTGTACAACCCCCCTAAGGGCTGTGTCCACAAATCTGGAGCCTACCTAGTGCAGGGAGCAGAATCTCTAAGAAGCAGGGAGAGGCCTTGTAACAAAGAGCTTTTTCCTTGTAGATTATTCTCAAACACCTGCTTCCCCGATCCTAGGGAGGAATGTATGAATGATAGCCTCGTTCTCTTGTCTAGCTGTCTCTTGAGATGCTTTCTTAGCAAATCAGCATTTTACTCGTGTTGGGACAGGTGATCTGGTAGAAGTGCTGCCAGCTCTGTTATCCAGGTGATTTCCCAATCGCCCTGTGTGTTGTTCAAGCTTGTTGGAGATTCTTTGCCTGAAGGGGGTGTGTGATCTGTCACCATTTCCCATCCTGCAGGAGAGCAGTTCAAGTTCTGAACAGAATAACAAATGCTGAAGTATATGGCACGGGTAGAACTACAGACAGACAGGTTTGAACTAGAAGAGTCTAAAAGAGTCTAAAGAATGAAATAGAGCTTTGTATTGGAAAAGATAGAGCAAACAGTCAGACCTTCAGCTCCAAGGGTACAGGTTCATGAGCTGCTACGCGACCAGTTGAATTTTGGCAGCAGATTTCATTTCTTTACCCCTCCTTCTGGGCAGCTTGGCTTTTTCGTTGGGTGACTTTTCAGCTAGCTGAGATTCCCAGTCCGCTTCAGCGCGTGTTTGTGCAGCACTTGCACTGAGCCAAAGGGTCACTTGGACCTCTTTCAGGTGGTCCTGCTTCGGAGCACTTGACTTGATGAACATGTATGTTACAGCATCTTCCCAGAGATCTTGAGGGAGAAAGTGGTAGGATACTGGGCCTTTCTTTTGTTTGGAGGGAGGTACAGGCTGCAGCCCAGCTGTTTTGAACAGGTTGATGATTAGCAGTGTGATCGCTGCCTACTCAAGGTTGCTAATAGCCCATGTGGCTTCTGACAGGTGGCTCACGGATCAAAGTTCAGACGTACCACTTCTCTGTCAGGGAAGCAAAGCTGATTTTACAAGGGAAGACCGAATGGTTTTCAGATTTCAGTGTTCATTGTAGTGATCACCGAGTACGACTGTGCGTTGGCAATGTCTGCAGTAACGCCAGGTGGTAGCAGTTTGAAGAATACTTGCTTTAAATTCCTTTTCAACCTGAAAAGGTCGTGCAGACATTGGTAAACACGTTCTACAGGAAAACATTTGCTGCTGTTAAGATAAGAGTCCTCATTCCAGGCAAACTGTTCATGTAAAGTGCTTGTAGAGGTGCTGCTTCTTCCTTTTTTATCGGGTACCTGTTACACCTTACAGCATTGAATTATGTGCTCGTGTTAATTTGTAGCCCGTGGAGGTCATCACATCAGCTAAAGGATCTGGAAAGCATTCGTCCCGTTTATTGGATGTAGATCACAGTCTTCTCTCAGAGAACACGGATTTCCCAAGGCGTGCGTGCATGCCCTACGGGAACCTTCAGCCGGGAGACGCTGTAGAGGGAGCAGCTCAGCACCAAGGTGAAGTCAAGTGTGGTGGAGAAGATGGCAAAGCCAGTAATGGGGGCCCTCATAAGGAGAAGAAAGGTGGAGAAAAAGCAGACTTCTACAGCGTCAGAAGAGGGAGAGGTACTGTGCACGCTGGTTTTGTGTTCCCTGCTCTCCTGACTGCCCTGTTACTGGTGCCTGAGCGGCACTCATTGACATGATCCAGCGAGACGGTGCTTCTGTCACCCAGCAGCAGCAGGGGGCTGTGGTCTGTGACACTGAGGATGAAGTTGTTCCTCCTTGTGCTGACAGATGACAGCGTTCTGTTGGTGTGTACAGCGTGCCTTCTGGTTTGGCACCACTGGTGTGCCGTCAGGTGCAAAGTCTCGACAGACAATACCCATCTGTTGTTCATGCTGAAAGCTTTTACGGGGACCATTACAGTCTAACCAGCTCCACCTTCTTTCGTTTGCTGTTCTACTCATGTTTGCTGCTTGCAGGCAGAGACACGACAGGGTCGCTCTGTGTAGTTTAAAAGGGGGTATTGTAGGGCTGCAAACAGTTTGTTTCTTATCGCTCTATTCCACTGCTGTCTTCCTGCAGGAGACTGCACTGAACTTACAACACTCCTAGCCTTGACAATACCACCAGTCTTAACTTTCTTTGATCTAGGACAGAATTTACAGCTGAACTCGACTGGCTGTGAATGAATGATGTTTATCTTAAACATGATTGTTCTAGGCACTTGGCTGACACCGTCACGCTGAGGCTGTATGGCATTGTCCCTGACGGTGTAGCAGTACCCTCCCAGTGCTTATGAACTTGATTGTAGGCTGCGATTGGGAGTGCCATGCTTGGTTTGGGAAGGGAGAATCCAGAGCTCTTAATTAAACGTTTCCAATAGACTTGGTAGCCCGTTCTGTGTTTTATGTACCTTTTCTTTTTCTCCCCTTCAATACAGGGCACAGGCTTCAGGCTCTAGGGGATGGTTCCCAGAGTGGACAGATGGGCAGTGGAGGCGATGGAGAGCGCTGGGGTTCGGACAGAGGACCCAGGGGCAGCCTCAATGAACAGATTGCAGTAGTGCTGATGCGGTTGCAAGAAGACATGCAAAACGTTCTTCAGAGGCTGCACGTGCTGGAGGCATCGCAGGTACTCCCTGGAGCTACGTGCTTCTGTTTCACTGCATTTCCTTAGGTCTTCTCATACTTTTTCTGATTAAAACTTCAGACGATGTTTTCTTTAAGCTGTGAAGGTACTTCAGTTCTGTTCTGTAGTTTCTCCTGAGTTACAACTTACGAGTGGTGCCTACTCTGAGAAGCACAGTTCGTACTCTTGTACCCCACTGACTGACGCATGCTGCACGGGGGCTCTGTGGAGATGCCGTGATGTTAGCAGTCGTGATCCCAGGTGACTTTGTCATCAGTGGAGCTCAGTGGAAGCCAGAAATGATCTTAATCTCCCGAACTGGTAAATGTTCGCAAGCAGAACTCCTGATTCCGTTGCTCACTTAGCAGAGGACTGGTTCTTCATTGCATTCTTCCTCTCTGGAGAAACAAAAGCTTTCGTGCAATTTGACATCTACACCAGGGAGGCAAAAGGAGTCGTAAAGCAGGAAATAGAATCACAGAATCCTTAGGGATCAGAAGGGACCTTGAAAGATCATCCAGTCCAATCTCCCTGCCACAGCAGGATCACCCAGACCAAGTCACACAGGAACACAGCCAGGTGGGGCTGGAACGTCTCCAGAGAAGGAGACTCCACAACCCCCCTGGGCAGCCTGTGCCAGTGCTCCGGGACCCTCCCTGGGAAGAGGCTCCTGCTGATATTGATAGGGAACCTCCTCTGTTCCAGCTGGCACCCAGTGCCCCCTGTCCTATCACCAGATGCCCTTGAGAAGAGCCTATAACCGTACAGATTAGGCTGCTAAGGATTTCTGCTCTGGGTTGCAGCTGCAGGGACTGGACCAGAGTTGAAGAGGTTGTGATGACAGGTTGGCAGGAGGGCCTAGAAAAACTGTCAAGAGCCCCAGTAATGACTGATGGATTAGTGGAGCAGTGCTGTAAAGAGTAAGGGAAGCACGAGGGGCACTTTGGGAGCTCAGTGGTGACCCAGGGGTTGTCTAGGTGTGGCTCTCTTCCTTAAACTGCCGTATGTACACATTGCAAAGCCTTCACAGGATGGAAGGCCTCACGTTCTCATCTCGTGAAGCAGTAACGCCCCATCTGCAGTTTCCTTGTTTACATTAACCAACCTTTGTTTGTATTTAAAGGCAAAATCTGCAGCACTACAGCCACACCAGGAGCCGGCCTCCTCTTCAGAGGTAAAATACTGGGGGGTTCTGTTTATGAAAAAGATGGTCTAGCTCTCGCTTGGTTTGTGCTTTCCATGCTGTCTCCCTTCACTACCAGATCAAAACCAGTCTGTGCCTGAGGACATCGTTTGCTGCACTGCTCTTTTGTTCTGGCCTTTCTGCTTGGATTGTGCAGCGTTTGCAGGGATTGAGAAGCGAGCCTGTGGCTTCGGCACGCGAGCACCTTGCTGACCAGAGGTTTTTTCTCTCTTTTCCTTAGAAGCCGTCGTGGTGGCCCTTGGAAATTTCTCCTGGTGTCTTAGCTTTTGCCATTGTGTGGCCGTTTATTGCCCAGTGGCTGGTTCATGTGTATCTTCAACGGAAGCGAAGGTAAAGACGCGTGCTCAATAGGGTGTCTGTACTTCCCTCATCCTAAATCCATAGTGTTTGTTTAGAAGGACCTAAAGTACTGCCTTCGTGCGGAAGAGGAAAGCAGGGTATAGTCTCGTAAGGCTTCCACAGTGCCTCAGAATGGGGAGCTGTGTAATTGTTGTCTTGATAAATCCTGTTTCCCTGAGGTCTTTGCTTCAAGATGCGTGCGATGCAACATGAAGCAGGACTTGTCAGATAAAGCAGATTGTGGAGTCCTTGGAAGGAGGAAGCATAGGAGTCATAGAATCCTTAGGGATCAGAAGGGACCTCAAAAGATCACCCAGTCCAGTCCCCCTGCCACAGCAGCATCACCAGTTTAAAGTTGTTTCCAGTCGTGGGATAATTCTGGTGGCTCTTTCCCCAAAGCTCCAGTTTCTCGAGCTTCTTTTTGCATTGGACACCAGGGTTTGTACTGCAGTCCAAGTACTACCAGTGTCTCAGAGATGCAGAGGTAGCATAGCCCCACAGAGTCCTTGCTTTGTCTGCTCGTTCTTGGGTTGTATCAAGATGTTGATGAACTTCCAAGAACAGAAACAACTGCAGTTCGTGTTCATCAGCTTTCTTCTGCCCTTTGCTGGAGTGTCGGGACTGTCTGCTTCTGCATCCCCTTTCCTTACAGAGTTTTCAAATCCAGAACCTGCCCTGGAGCAGAGAGCAGGGGTCTGTGCTGCCACGTGAGGTTTTCTCATTGTGAAGCTGTGGATCTGTGACTCCTGGACTCTTGCACCTCCTCACTCTTAGCCCCCTGTGGGCACGGTGTTCTGGCTGGTTTTGAGCTCCTTAACCTGCCCCAGTCCTTCACAGGGAACTTCGTGGGGTACTCGTTCTGGGACCTTTGCTGAAGAATCCCTGAGAAACTGACTCCTGAGGGCTCTAACAGCAATCACAGATAGAAACCGATCATGAGTAATAGCTGAGAGCAGTTTAGATTCAGCTTATGCCTTCAGAGCAGTCTGGTCGCATGCTTTACGGAGTCACTGAACGCCAGCCCGTGACGTCGCTGTGCTGTGAGCCAGCAGACTGCCGAGCGATGCGGTCAGGGGCTGTCCTGACGGCTTTAGTCTGTGCTTCAGAAGTCTTAGTGGCACTGGGAGCTCCTCGGTGTCAGTTGGGCCTCGCTGCTGGGTTTGTAACTCGAGGGCACGTTTTCAGGCCTCCTGAAGCTGTGTTGTTTTTCACTTGGAAACCTTAGCTGATTGATTTAGACAACTGAAGATAAACTAAACGCTTTTGTTTGGTTCCTCTAGAAAACTGAACTGAGTAACCAGGACTGCTTAAGGACTGCCGGGAGAGGGCCCTGGAAAGCGAAGGAATACTGAATTCTCATAGAATCTCAGAACCTGGGATGACGTTCCTTCTACTCGAGTAGTATTTTCTACTACCCTTGAGCTCTAACCATTGACGGACTAACGTGATTGACGCGAGACTGATTCACAGCTCCTAGGATATGAATAAAACGCATCTAGTAACTCCATCCTCTAAACCATGAGAACACCAATCATCTTGGAATTGCTTGTGGAGGGGCCTTTGGAATTACTGCTCTTGCTGATTCAGATGATGAAGAGAATATTGATCTCTGTAAAAGAATAACGAAGACTCTGTCAGGCTGTCACTGTAACAGAAACATCCCCGCCTGTCTGCCCACAGGGTTACGTCTTGATGAAAGCTCTGACAAATTAGGGCTCCAGTAAATTGTGAGCTGTTGTTCCCGTAACACAGCTCCCAGGAACCAAACTGCTTGGGTTTTGCTGCTAAATCCGGGTGGGCCACGTGGTCAGAAATGGAATTGGAGCCTCCGTTTGTCCTTGAAGATGGTAAAAGAGCTTTGGGAATTGATCCGGGGGTGAAAGGGGCAGAGGGACTGGCAAACCGGAGTTGGGAACCTGCATGTGGTACGAGGGATCCAGCTAAAGCAGCTGCACCTTATTTTTAACCTTTCATCGTTGTATTCTTGTTGACAACAACTTGTTTGAACTGAAATCCATAGCTTAGACACAAGGTGCTTTAAAACAGAAGCCAGCTCTGTAAGGATACCGCTCGGATTGAAGAAAGCTCAGAGCATTCTCAGTTGTTTGTTGCTGATTGGAGTCAAATTAAAGGATTTAATGTAGCTCGAGGTGCTGGGGACTTCTCCTGAGTCACACTAGGAACAGTGCTGGTACTTCTTTCTCGCTAATCCTTCTCCTTCCCTTCACAACTTTTCAGCTAATTTTGATGCTGATTTTTTCCCCCCATGGAGCAGTTGTTAACAGTCATACAGAGAGAGCTCTAACTCGGTGAAGTTTGCTTTACTCCTACAATTAACAGCTGTGTAAGTTGGCTGGAGCACACTCGTTCTGCCAAATCCAATCCACTCACTGACTAGAGAGAAGGGCATCGTAACACGACCCGTGCTTTTCACACCTGCCACCCTGTCCCCGCTGTGATCTCTTTCTCCGCCTGGACTCCCAGTAGTTTTTTAGGAGAGTTCTTTTTTATCCTTCCTGAGAATCTTTTATAGTTTCACAAGCATTTTTCCTACCAGCTGCACTGTGTACAAACGTAACCGCTGAGTTTCACCTTCAGAGCAGTTTCTATACCTTTTAGTTACCTGTGGGGGTTTTAAGAGTCCTTTCCCCCCCTCTGCCTTCTGATTTTATTGGAAACCTTCAATTTAGAAAAGTAAAATGGTCAGAACCTCTTTGAGCGCTGGCCCACAGGCAGGGTTTGTGTGCCAGAGAGGAGTTCTGAAAGCTCAGGAGAGACTGCAGCTTGGACAGGAAGGGCAGTTCTGCTGTAACGTGCAGCTACTGTGTCTGGATCTTAAAGTTCCTCGAGTGAGCGGCTTAGGAGAAAACATAATTGCTCATGCAGGAAGGATCCTCTAGGCTGGAGGCCACTTGTAAGAAAGCAACCTCGTGAAGCAGCACCTGGTCCGGCAGGAAGAGGCACCCTGGAGCACCTCCTCTTCTGTCCACAGCCATACTGCAGTAGGAGTGGAGCCTGTAGAGATGGGACAGGTGTTCCCAAAGGTACTTTAGCTGTAACTTCCCCCGGAAATAAATGTAGGCATGTGCCATCCTTGTTATTTATTCATGTTTCAATAAATCAGTCCTTTAATATTTTAGCGTGAGTGTTCTTAATGCTTGGCAAAGGGGGGGACCTTGATGCTTTGGCATGATCCTTCACGATGGAGCCAGCTTCAAGTTGTAAGCTAACATCACTTCTATAACCATTTCACTACAACCGGGCCCTAACTGCAACCAAAAGCTCCTGGAAGACAGCATCGTGATGCACAGCACCGGAAACATCAGCATCCAGCGCCAAACTGCACTGAATCAAATGTCACAAACAGCACAGGGGGGCTCTATGGACCCACCTGACGGCCTTCTGCTGAGCAGGGCACCAGAACACAGCCAGCAGGAACTGCTGCAGACAGGGAACAGATGATCAAGAACTCCTTTCCAGCCACTAACTACACAGTTGTAGCTTGGAGACTGCAGGAGGGGGGTAGCAAAAGTTAGGAACTGAAGAGCTCACCTGATTCCTAGAAGGGTTCAGGTGGAAGGGACCATCAAGATCATCTAGTTCCAGCCCCCCTGCCCAGGTTATAATCTCACTCTAATGGATGTGCCCAGGTAACAGGTTTTCCTCTGTGTAAGAGTCCCCTGTCCAGCCAGATCGAGGCCAGGACAGTTGAAACCAACCCAGAAGCCAGCAGTAAGACTGCAGCATTTTATTGTGTGTGTTTACACAGCAGTGTGCAGAGTAAATCTTTTGAGACCACAACGAGGAAGAGGACACAGTTCGCTGTCAGAGGAGCTACAGGTAATCCTGATCATGAAGAAGATGGAACCCACTCACTCAAGTGGCATCATTTTGGCACCATGGCCTCCAACCATCCTGCTCTGCATAAGTGAGCACAAGCTGCTAGCAGCAGGAGCTGGCTGGCACTGCTGTTCTCTGTCTACAAAACACTCACTGACCTCTACAGCTTTTAGCACTCCAACCAGCTAACTCTGTATAACTTCCAGGGGTAAGGCCCCAACAGCTGCAGGTTATGCACATAAACAGTGTTGAGGCCTTCAAGAAACACCCTGTACTAGCCAGAGAGTACTAGCCACACAGTATGCCCCACAGCTGCTGAAAACCTTCTACCAGCCTACACAAACGGGTGCAGCTGATCACTAATGAGAAGAAACGTGAACAGCAACACTACAGGTCGTTGTACTCTTTTCTGTGCTTCAAGGCAAGCAGCAAACAGGGCAGGAGTCGAGAAGGGAGTCCACGTTGAATGAAGAGAAGATCCATCTTTTGAAGAAGAAAACCCCTAACAATAGGAACCTGAGCAATCAACGTGTGAGATGCAATTCCATGGCTGCTGTGATCAGGAGGACACTGAAGGGGATGGGATTGCCGATCTAAAGTGCTCAGGGTGCAGAACTGAAGTTGCAGACAGCAATGTAGTGAGAGCTGTTTACAGGAACCATTTCAGTTTGGCCTGGATGTTTTACCAAACCTACAGGGTTCACGGCATTATACAACTAGGGGGCAGACAGTTTCCTTCTAGAATAGATCCTTTTTGTAAGAAAGTTTGAAGCATTTAGGAAGAAAATAGTGAGTTAGGACTCTTCATGCCTGGTGCTTTGGAGTACCCTCATCCTCAGCCCTAAGCACAGCAGCATTAGATTACTGGAAAGATTTAAGCAGCTCTATAGTTGATCGTCACTGGTTAAGGACAGGGTTGGAATGAATTCTTACTAAGGGCCAAGCAGGCAACTACTTCAAGGGGTTATCGATTTCAGGGGGTTACCTTTAAAATGTCACACCACTGTAACTCCTTCTGTCTGTCTCAAGGGGAGTATCTCTGCCACAAGACGTGAGCCAGTGGTAGCCACTTGTTACAAGTGCTGAAGACAGAGATGTTGTGGTGTTCAGTTAGGTGTCTCCTAAAGGCTGAGTATTTTCTTCAGCAGGAAAGACATTCACTCGTTTAGAAGTAGCTTTTAAAAGCTCGTTGTGAGAAATCTAACAAGAGATAGCACTTTGAAATACCCGTGTGGTTACTTCAGGTGACTTCAACAGACGGTGTCTAAGCAGTCACAGGAACCACACCACACAACTAGTTGTACTCAGAGTGGTGTCTGACTACTGCTTCAGCAGCACAGGGCTGCAGTCGTAACCAGAGCACAGTGTCTGTGAATACTGCTGCAGCAGCACAGGGCCACAGTCATAACCAGAGCACGGTGTCTGTGAATACTGCTGCAGCACCTTTACGTAATGATTTCAGTAAGGTTCAGCAACTTGGTTTTCTGAACTGAAGGGAGTGAGTTCCAGGGTGTTTGCAGTTTGCCAAGATCGCTTTGCTATGCTCACTTTACCACACCTAGATCTGGCATCTGTGCTGAGCTCTTAAGAATTCACTCTCTTGGTCCTTCTAGGAAGCCTCATGTTTCTCTACCATTCCCATTCCTTTCCCAGCTGAAGGGGTAGCAGTCAGCGTTGGTCCAGAATTCCATCACTACATCTTGCCTTCAGGAAACAGAACAAATGAAAAGACAGCCTCCCCCGCAAGAAGAGTCAGCTCACAGGACTCAAAAGTTACTAGAAGGATGCTTACATGGCCACCGGCTAGCACCATCACCTAGCACAGGAGACCCAAGTACAAACCTGGACCACAAACCCCTTCATCAAGTCAGCAGATCCAAGATACCGATGCAAGGAAAGTACTGAAAACCACTGGAACAGAATCATCTACAAACAAACCTCTAAACCCTTACAGAAGCGAGTTTATTTTACATTAATAAACTGATTTAAATATACTCCCCTCTCCCAGCTAGGGTTTACAGTACTGAATACACACTTGTAAGCTAAGTTCTGGTAAAACCTAAGGTCTGGTTGGCAGGTTACAGACAGGCTGCTGACCTGCAGTACATTCTGGTACTCCAACACATAGCAGCCTCAGGATAATACTGTGCCTGTTAGTTAACACTGAGGTGATCTTTTCTATCACCCATGTGAGTGAGCATACACACACACACGTTTTCTATTTCAAACAATTACTAAACCAGACTGTTCCAGTGCAGTGCAAGGGGCTGTGATGTAATGATTTCAACAGAGCATTAAACAGATTTTCCCCCAAATATCCTTCCCCCCGCCTACCCTGTTTGTCTAGGAAAGGATTCAAGCCAGTAGAAGCACTGTCAGCCTCACATGCCACATCCAGCCAAGTTCATCTTGACAAACACTGTCTCTTCTAGCTCTCAAGACAAAAAGGAAGCAGACATTTCAACTCTGCGTTGGCGTCTCCATTCGTCATCTCAAATAGAAGCGTTAGTTTTGCACAGTGCATATGGATCTGGTCAGACAGGACTATCCCCAAGCCAGGTGGCCATCGCACCGAAGCACCCACAGGTCAGTTACAAATGCACACTACTCGTCTAAAAGCCCTTTGCTATTCTGTTTGGGTGGGAAAGGACTTCCCAACTGGAGTTACCACTCACTGTTCAAAACAAAGGCCCCATCATTGCCAAGTGTTATTTGCTCCAAGAAATACAATGCTTGGGGCTTGCAGTAAGGTGCAGTAAAGGAGGTAAAAAGTAGCTTAAAAAGGCACTTGATACCAGCTGTTTCTACAGTAGTGTCACTTCAGAGTAAAGGATGCAACACTAAAACCAGGCGGATAACCTAAGAGACACCAAGTATGGCAAGGAAACTTAGTTAAGACAACAGGCTACCCTGCATCGCGGCTTTAAGTGTGCAAAAGCATGGAGGAGGTTTGCTTATCTTGATGCTACAAGCTAAAGCCAGACACAGTCAGCTGCTGAGCATTATTCCTGGCTTCGAAGTAGGAGGTGTCGGTTTCATCATCTGGCTGAGGAATAAATGGCATAGGTTGATTCTGTAGATTGTCCCAGTCCACACCATGAAAGAGAGGGTGAAGTTTCAGCTCTGAAACAGAAGTTCAGATAAACATTGTAAGTTTCCTTTTGCTCAAGCCCCACAGGCCACTCCAGTCCCTTGATGCCCATCTGCCCGCAGACTCATTCTGTTTGGTCGAGTTTTGATTATCCCCAGCCTCAGCAGGATCCAGCTATTGTCATGCTAAATAACCATCTCCCTGTAGATGTAGTCCAGGTAGTCCTAGGCTGGAGAGCCTACTCTACACAGCAGAGGCACCCTGGGGTATTTTGTACGATAGGGGCACCCCAGGAATTTGAGCATCACTTCAAAGTCTGTTTCTAAGCTTGCCAAAGCCCTGTGCTAAGCAGGTGTATGCGAGTGACTCCCACCCTTTTCTGGGTCACCTGCCTTCTGCTAGCTCATGCAGCGGTCCTCCGCTGCCTTGCATAGCCCCCTTTGGCTTACCAGCAGTCACACAAGTCTAAACAACCTCACGCTGAAGTAACCACAGATCACAGATTCCCCTTTCCCAGCCTAAAGGTGGGAAAACTACCCAAGCTGCAAGACTTTCACACTCGGGGAGAACTCCCATCTTGTCTGTTTTGACCAGAAGGCAATTTCCTGGCCTGCAGGAGTGGAAGTCCTCTGCATAACCTGGAAGCACCACTCACTGATGAGAGCAGCTTTGCTACTTCATTAAAAGGAAATAGAAAAAAATAATCAGGTAAAACCAGCTCTGACCAAGACCAACAACCACAAATTTTAGTTCTAAGCACAGATGACAGGCTCTTAGCTGACAGACAGTAAGCCATTCACACCTGTCTATTGTTTCTCTGTTTCCTGATCAACTAATGCCACAGTAATAACATTGATTTAAAACCAAGGCCTTGAATCAGAGGGTTAAGTCTAGCGCCCTAACAGCTTAAGCAACCACACAGGACACTGCATCCATCGGCTGTCTCAGAAGTGCATGTACTTCTACACAGCAAGCTACCTGCAGCTGAAAAAGGTGAGCAGAATTCACTGTCTTTTCCATTGTTAATCTGTTCCACAACTGGCAGTTGTCTCCTGCCCACATCTCTGCGAGGGCAGAGCAGAAAAAACAAACCTAGACTTTGGATAGCAGTGCTCCCTGATAAACACTGCTCTAAGGCTTCACTTATCTGCAAAGAGTGAACGCCTAGAAGCATAGCACCAAGACATAACCGTGTTCCTCCCAAGCGAGGAAGGAAGAGAAGACCACATATGTTGGGGAGTCCATCCCAACAGTGATGTGAGCTCAGCAACCATGAAAACAATTTAGTGGTTGCTCTGAAACCTACTCATCCAACTTTGCTCCAGTGGCCTGGAAGTTTGAGAGCAATCAGAGTTAAAAGGTCCCGAAAAGGATGACTTCAAGAACTTCTGATCGGAAGAAAAGAAACATTCTGGGACCAGGTTAAATTTCAGTTTGATTTCACTTTAATATCTAGGAATAAAGAAAATAACTTGTAGTGTTTAACTAAACCACCAAATGATGACGCTTGATGGGCTTTGGCAGACATTTAACTACTAAGCTCTCTATTGACATAAAGATCTTGATTTGTCACTCTGTGCTGTCATTGTGACTTGGCTTGTTTCCAGCTTCTAGCCTTTAAGTTCTTCACAAAGAGTCTCTGTAACAATTTCCTCCTCTAGTGATTTCTAGTGATTTCCTCATAACAATTCTTCCACTCCTTTTTCAGAGGATCTCACTAAGCTTTCATGTTATTTTTTAACCAAATACACTATTACAAACGTTTAAAGTCCTTCTACAAGGGAAAAGGAATTAACAGAAAGCATTTTATGGTATATATTGTCTAACTGCTCCCCACACATTCAGTAAAGATAGATTCAGTAAAGATAGGCTGATCTCTAAGAGAAGTTCCTTTGGATTAACTTTGGTAGGAAGCTTCTAATCAAGGTTCCTAAAGCCAGTTAAAGAGCCCTAATTATCTGTTACTGGGTTGATGTGAACTCTGGTATATCAGATGTCAAACACTGAACATCCATACCAAAGCAGCATGGAAAGAAAAATAAATTCAATTTAAAAACCCTAAAGCAATACATCACCACTCCAAAAACCTTCCTCATTAAAAGGGAAAAATCCCACAAGCACTACAGAAAAATATAACAATTTAAGTGTTCTGACACTATAGAAACTAGATAAATAGGCATTAAAGTTTTAATGTTCAGGAGGAAGACATCACCACTTGGAATTTTTAAGTTATAAAACAAGAGAATTGTAATACTAACCCTTCAGACCAGCTCTCTTAGTGCTGTCAATTGTTAGAAGAATATCTATTGCATTTTGGGCATTATCAGACAGCTTTTCTTCACCCTCGGGCCAGGGAATATCTACAAAGATGCAGACGGGTCAGTAACTCAAGCCATAAAAGCAGTGTTGAAAAGACATAAAACTTTCCCAATTACCCAAGGAGATTACCTCTTTTCAAGATGTTTTGGAACACTTGTGTTGGTGTTTCATCATTAAAAGGGGGAATTCCAGTCAGAAACTCAAACAAACACACACCAAGGGCCCACCAGTCTACAGCAGAACCTGAGAAGAGAAACCCAGGTCATGACACAACACAAAGGTTTAAGGATACCTGCAAAATTTCTCAGAGATCGAGAGACACACCAACTAAGTACAACTTATTTTGTAAGAGATTAGAACAATTAAAGGGCATTTTAAAGCAAATCTGTGCTTTAGTTCATGATAGATAATTATCAGATCACTGATACCAGCAAGGGGACTCTTCAAATCAGTCTAATTATCAAACTTCCATCACAGAATCCAGGATCTGATTTTAAACACAAAGATGGTTTTGTAAAAAGAAACAATTGTCTTTAACAACTGCTCTAAAGCCTGGACAAATGCTCCAAGCCATAACGTCTATCATATTCTCAGTTCTTTAAAATAAAGCTCCAACTACTCAATTTATTCAACTTGATTTTCAGTTGTCTGCATTTATGTCAAAACACTGCAGCCAGTTTGCAGAGCTGAGCCAGCAGGCAAGAAGCTGGATTCACTTTGTTATGCTGAAACGGTTTAGGGCAATGTGTAAATTACTAGCTAAACTTTATACTAAAGTGTTGGGTTTCCATGTTCCAGGGTTCTTTTTGGCCAAGCCAGTCTTACTAGTCTACTTAGAAACCAGCAGGCAAAGCCATCCCAGACACTACTGCATGCATTCTAAGCTTTCTGCACCCTTAAGCCATACCCACTCTGCTGTATAAAGAAAACACCGCATGCTGAAAAACCAGTCCTTGAAAAAGCATACGTTTAGTTTTCCCTGGGCACACAAGAGACTCCTCTGAGTTAAGAAAACAGATCTTCTGAGCTGTTTCCAAAGGGACTAGCAACTGAGTTTAGAAAAGCTGAAAGAGATGTGTGACTAACAATCTAATGCACTTTGAGCAACTCTAACCGCAGTCAGTGTGCCCCACCAAGCTAAGCGTGTTGAAACAGTGAGATCACATCCACTGTTGTTAGGGGGTACCTGAATGATCAGATAAAAATATCTCCAGCTTCAGTCAAAGTCTAATAAGATCACAGCTCTGAAAGATGCAGTAACAGGTTTTAGCACTGATAGTTTTGCACTCAAAGTTCAACTAAAGGTTAGTTTAGCTCATCCCATAGCCCTGCTAAGTCACATCTATCTGCACTTGGAGCAAGAAACAGAAACACCCGGTCTTGTGGAACTGAGCCTTCTGTATCCATGCACAAAGTAAATCAGACAGCACAAGCTGAAAACAGCAGTGAGGAAAGAGTCTGATTTACTTCCTGTGACACCACGTCTATAAGAATGCTGACTTCACTCCTGAAGCATAGGCTTGCATATGATTTCTTCTATCATAACACCAATTTTCCCCTCAACCTTTGCTGGGAGGATGATGCACTCATATTAGGATGGTATATTGGACCTGTCTTTCTATACAGAAGCAAAAAATTCTCTTGGAAATTGTGATCTAGTTATACTTTGACTGTTCAGTTAATGCTGAACACTCCATTTCTGCACAGTACAATACAAACTCACCACAGATCGCAGTTCCTGCATACAAAAAAGACAATGAAGCATGAACGTTACAATCACTACAAAAACCCCTAACAAGCATCAATTTCAAGTATGATTCTCCAAAAGGCATGGCAATGTAAGTTTTTTTTCTTCTTAAGGTAGTGACTCAACAGTAAAGAAATTGGATTGAACATTATCATCTTTAGAAACAAACACAACACTGTCATGGTTTAGGATTACAATTACACTTAGAAGCAGGTTAGCACCACCAGAAATACTTCGTGAGGGAAAGCTTTGAGTTCAAAAGCCAGAAAACTCCAGTTCCACCGGTAAGCCATGGGACATCTCCTATAATTCACTTTTCCAAGTTATTCCTGAACTCCTGAAAACACTAACTGCAGGGAAATCATCTTGCAGTCAAGTTTCACATTGTTTTAAGTTGCAGTGATTACATTTCTAAACTATTATCCAGTTTTAATGCCCGATAAGTTACAAGGATTTCTAAATGGGAGGGGAAAACAATTCCATACGTTTATAGCTATTTTAATTGCTAGAGTTAAATTGTTAAATCTCTTCATGGAGCTCTATCAGCTGCATACAGGAGAATTCCACTGTTCTAAATTAGGTGATTGCTGTTTCTCAGTGAAGACCTCAGTTTTCCTAAGGCTATTAGCTCTTCTGTATTCTTTTCTACAGAAGAAATGTACGCTTTGAGATGCTATCATGTTACTAATAAATTCAATGACAGTATCAGGGACACACTGCCTTTATTTTTATTAACAGCTCCTGCAAGTAAGCTGGAAAATATGAGACTTTCTGTTGATCTCAATGGAGTTCAGGATTTGAGCCAAAGAATTTTATGCTCTTCAGAGTTGTGCTCTTTTATCCTATGCTGTTCTGCAAAAAGTTGATTTGTGACTACTCCTGTCTACTTCTATGGAAGAGCCTGCCAGAAATCTTGTCTTGTGAAGTCACTCAACTCAGTAATTTATTTTAATGCTACAAGCATGTCTGGATAACATTAATATACATGCACATGGAATGCATTTGAAGAATAATTTGAGGCTTAGTTCTTGCCTACCAAATTTCACTAAAGTTCCCTCTCTCAACTCTAAAGAATCACTGAGGACTTGCAGGATGGAAAAGCTGTGATCCCTATACCATCTACAAGTCTCAGGCTGCCTAAGCACAGCTTCTAAAGACTTAGATTAGCAGCAGGTAAGACTAAGCAGGGCTATGTTTCATAGTCAGAACCCCTATCTTTTGAAAGAGGTAAATAGAAGAGAGTGGTTGAAGGAAAACCACAGCAACCTATGCTGGCAAAAGCTAAGCAGTAGGTATTTTTAATGACTCTGCTATCATGTTACTTAAAGGGTTTCATGCTCCAGAGATATTTAGAATTGTGAATGTGTCACCTTTCATTTACTAACTCCATGGTTTGTTTGTCTTACCATGAGGCTTCGCCAAAAGCAGCTCAGGTGCTAGGTAGTCTGGAGTTCCCAGGATGCGTTCACCTTCTACTGGGGCAGCACCTCTTCTTACACTCTTTGGAGTCCTATATGGTGTGCCAGCATCTCCCTGACGAGGTGTCTTAAAAGATGCAAAGATTTGAGATGTCAGACAAAACCAGCTAAGAAATTCCCATCTCCAGGTTTAATTATGTGTGTAGCAGTTGATACTTCAAGTCAAGAGTCTATCACAAAATGTATGTTGTCTGAAAAAACAATGTGTGGAGCACTCTTCCATTTCTTTACATAAGCCATCCTGACTACTCTCTATATTTGTTTTCTGGCATCAAATGCACAAGCTGTGTCTCAAAAAACTGCCAACCAAAACAGACTCCAAACAAACCAATACACTTCCAAATTCAAACCTGAAGATAACCTACTCAGCAGTGTCAAAATGATCTTCGATTTTAGGACCGAGTTCCTAACGTTAGCCAACACAAAGCAAGTATATCTGTGAAGTGCACGAGGAATACATAGGAAAAGCCTGGCTTTTCTCCTGCACTGCAAAACAGATTTACTCAAATATATCAAAACAAGCTCTTTATTGTTTAACCCATAACCCATAGGTTGCATACTGTGTGCAGATGAAGTTCTGCTCAAACTCAGTGATTCTCTACAGCTACACAAGCCTTCTGAAATTAATTTGGGACATTATTGGAAAATAAAATGTGCAGGGCTGCAAAGAGATCAATAAATTCTCAGAGTCAGTAGGATGACTACAATGAAATATGTCCTGCTGTGACCTGGAGATACTATTACATTACTATGCAGAGACTCACATTTTTTCAATATCCTTAATTCACATCTATCTAGTGTAATTTTTTTCAACTTCATCTTCTGTGCAGAGATCAATTCACTATCTCTATACCATAGCCTATAAATTCTACTGTTAGAATAGAAAACAGGCAAATCTGATTGCAATGGTTTTTAAATAATCAAAAGGTAATTATTAAGAAAGATCCTTCCTGTTCTAGATCTAAGCCACAAAAGCATATAATGCCATCAGTCATTTATTTCTCAGATGAGGTAGGCACTACTCATCTCGCATTCTGCTGAAATGATTTCAACTCTCACAGTCAATTCAAGCATCGCGCAGATGAAACAGCAGCTAGTACCTCAGACACTCAAAAAGGCAATCCCTAAAAAAACTGGCTCACATTCCCCCTTCAGTTCAACAAATTGTTCATTCAGCACACTGTCAGCTGTCAGAAAGCTTTAGATCCTACGACTAGAACCTAAGTAACAGGATGAAGCTCTCACAAAGCGTGTTAAAGTGAGAGGAAACACTGACAAGTCTCCTCTACCCACACCAGAATTCTAATTCACTTTAGAAGAGTAAAATATTTACAATCAGGAGGGTTAAAAAGGTCAAAGTTCATAATCTACAAGCAGCTATTAGTCTTCACATCAAACTTTGTAATAGGCTTGTAATTGTTACCTGATAGTACACATCTTTACTACCAGTAGACAGTACACATCGCTTACTAGGTTAAAAACAACCAGCACAGTTACTAGCAGCTAAACATCCTTGAAGTGATGCAGAATAAAAAAGGAAAAATAAAATCCAAAGCTTCCCTTTACGTCAGGAAACCTATAATTACTCGCAGGAAATCCCACACTACACAAAGTATAATGAGACAATAGCACAGGCTTTCTTCACCGGTTCACTGAAGAACAATAGATGTCTGAGGTGGACAGGCAATGCACATCGAGCTACAGTGGACACGGTTACCACCAAGAGCTTACAAAAACTGCAATTTTGACCACACAAGTGCATTACAGGTCAAAGATCTCCTTCACAGACTACCTCAAAACTGTTTTAGTTCTCTCCAGATTAACAACTACAATTATTTCAGATCGTTACTGCTTAATGGATGCACCAAACTTCTACACACCTTACATACCTGATAGACCCTATACGGTCTTCCTTTCTGTAATGGAGTAAGAGCTGTTGGGTAAGAGCCACTGCAAGCAGGCGAGAGGTCCATTATCTCTAATGAAGCCATGCTACAAGGCTCAGATATATTGGATGTATTAATTGGACTATTATAGCTACGAAAAGCAACAGCATTTTTTTTAAAGACACTCAGTGCTTCCACTGTCTTTCCTGAAGGAGCAGGTATCGCGTCAGGGTAAGTTTCTTCCATGGGCTTTTGGCCGTTGTCGTTCTCACAACATAACACCTTGCAGTGCTGGGCAGTATGTGCTTCCTCCCTGTTTTGAGAGGCACTTTGGGACTCTGGTGATGTTATTAGCAGGTCTTCCGGTTTCGGTTCCTCAAAGGAGAGGTCTTTAACACTTTTGTCCAAATCTGAAAGCTGCTTTTCTAAATGACTTTCTGTGCCAGACATTTCAGGAAATGATAAATCAGAATCTGCACTGAGGATCCCTAAAGTTTTTTCATCATCAGTGGGTAAAAAACTTGAGTTTGCGTACTCCGTTCTATCATCCTTTTCTTCATCTTCCGCATTCAGGTAACACATAAGACTTTTGGCTATATTTGGAGCAAACGACTTTTCTACTGTTTGCTGGTTGCCAATACAATGTTTAACTCCTTCCTTGCTTCTGCAGGTGTCACGCAGGCATCCATCATCAAAAATCGCTAAGGACTGGATTTCTGTTGTCAAACCTGTCCTTTTGTTTGCGGAAAATTCTGAGATCTGACAGCCACGTTTATATTCTGCATTGGTTTTTTTGACAAAGTTAAACTCCTGGCAAGGACTAGTGTCAACTAACTCAAAACTTCTTTTAACACCTGGCTTCTCAAAAGTTTCTTCCTCTTTGATCCGCTTGACAGGCTCATTCTGCCTCGAAGATGACTGTTGATTGGCGGTTTCTGCTGTTTCATTAGTCATCTCTTTATTTACAAAGGGTTTGTCTTCCCAAATCCTGTTTTCAGAAAAGCATTTTCTGACTATGCCTTTCACATCCAGTGTGGACACAGGAGTATCTGTTATATCAAAACGTTCACTCCCCAACTTCTGCCTTCTGCCAGAATCATTGCTGCTGACAGGAGAAATCGCAGACTCCAGTACTTTTTGCTTGAAAACATGAACATCTTTGCTACACGGTAATTCTACGTTTGAAAGGAGAGCTGGCCCACTGTTACTTGCTTTCCCTGTTGTAGAACAGAGTCCATCCTCACTTTGCTGCAAATGAGCACATTAAAGTTGTTAGTATCCAGAAAAATAGGATTAAAATAGGATTACAGCACTACAGGAACATGTCCTTTAAAACACCTTATTTCCACTTCCATAAAGCAGCACAAATCGACAAGCAATACTTATGCTTCATAACCCCTATAGTGACAAAACGACGATATATTCAAAAGTTCCAAAGTCAGATTACTGCTAGTTTAGTTAAAGATAAAGTAACCTTGCCAGAATACAATAGTAACCCTGCCAGAATACAATAGAAAATGCATATGGTGTTTTCAAAAGGGGTAAGGATGAAGTAATAAAACAGCTGAAGTTATTTGTGATTTTATATGAAGTTTTATATGAAATTAAGCTACAGAACGGTTTCCAAGAGATTCCAAAGGACACCACACACTACCCTATAGCATATTACACTTCAGAGGTGACAAGAAGTTAAGTCTGATATTACTATTGTTTTGGTAACAATGAAAAAACAAGGTCTTGGGAGATGAACAAAAGAATCCAACCCGTTTTAAACATAAGCTTGTGTGTGATCTACATTTGAACAGTGACAAGGGTAGCAGCATTTTCTTTTATGCCTTTATTCATACAGAATTTAACAGTTTTAAGAAAAATACAGAAAGTCTTCTGTATCAGCCAGAATTACTGGTGTTAGTAGGTAGAAAGCCCTTCACTAATATAAACTTTGAGACTTATCAATAGCTATTAAAAGTTTGAAGTGTTTTATTATTTTTCTCAGGTGCTGCATTAGAAATTCTTTTGCCTGCATGCTAAGCTAATAAAGCCACAGATAAGGTTCCAGAGAGTCAGTACTCCCAGCATCATGCACCTTGTGAAGAATAGGGCTAAACCAGTCCAGTCCAGTAGAAGCCCTCTCTTTCACTCTCACGCTGCAGGCTAAATAGCACTTGCATTTCTTGTTGCATTGCACAGGATGATTATTTGTTTGACAAATTAGTTTGATCCCTAAACTCCTCAGCATGGATTAAAACCCTTGTTCCTTCTCCTGTAGGAAGCTTTCCCTGCACTTGAAGTAAGTGGGATAAGTAGTTAGAGGATATCTACAGCAGCGCATATACAGTGCAAGCTCATTTCAATTTATAACGGGAAAAAGAAACAGTCCTGACCTCTAGATCTTTCTCCCACCTGGGGCTGCTGCAGCATTCCAATTCCATACTGGATGTGTGTGCGCACACCTGACTACTGCCACTGGAGATATCAAACCCTCTTCTTGACTGAAGTAGAGTAGGAGTTAAACTTCTCACCGGCATCACAGGAGTCAATTGAGAGGTATCAAGATCTTGAGATAAAAGAAACAATTCAAATGTTGATATAAATAAGCAACATTAACCAGATTTACACATCCTGCTTTCATAAAGGAAATTATGGAAAGCAATGCATAACAGTTTCTGTTGTCATCTTTCCTGCAGTAGGGACTTGCCAAGAATTGTAACACAATATGACCAATTAGCATCATAACAGCCTTCTTCATTTCGGATTGTGTGCTTTCATTTGAATTACCTTGCTAACAAAACACATCGTTAGATTAAATAATTTTCAATGAAAGTATGTCAGAAACTGACAATAGCTGTTATTTTGAATTCAGTGGTTGTACGTTTGGAAAAAGTATTAAAAGAAGACATAAGTGGTGTAGATGAAAAATCACCTGAACTTAAGTAGATTGCAAGAACTGATAGAAACCCCTGTTATCAAGTGGGTCCAAGCTACTCACATAAAAGAGACCACAACATTACAGCCAGAGAGTATTAACTTGGTGCAAGGCTCAGCATACTCACATGTTTTGAATAATTTAGTTGAAAGAGGGGTATTTTCTGTGGGGACCATAGGTAAAGGAGAAACCACTCCATGTGGACTATCAGATAGACTTAAATCACCCCCTGGTGTTTTCATTCCAACTGGAGTATACTAAGAAGCAGGAAAAAACATCATTAAGTATTAATGGAGCCTGAACAAAATATCCAGGATCAAGACTGTAGCTTTATTGTTGGTATTATGCAACACATGATTATGTTTGCACTGGAGCTTAGCCATGCCCATTCACCAAATTTTCTGAATCACAACTGTCAGCAAGTCTGTGGCAATCACTTCAGAACTTCAAGACACTGAAGATAAATGTCTTTCTACCAGTTGGCAGAAGCAGTATAAAAATGTAATAAATGATAAAGCTGTTCTTAATTGTACTTGCTGCACCTGTTATTTAAAAGACAGTGAAAATTATACTTACAAAACCCAAAGAACTGATGAGAGACAACAATTGTCCTGGAGTACGTGAGTAGTCTTGTTTTGGCTTTGCCATTGATGGTGTAGTAAGTATATCTATCATATTTATCTCTGTAAACAAACAATAGAAAGCATGGCAGGTTTTACTTTTGCTATTAACTAAGCAAAATTATAGTAATTTAAGCTTTATCAAGAGGGGGGGAAAATAATCACATAACAAAGAAAAAATATACAAAAGCAGCCACCAAACCTAAGTTAAGGGATACCCATAGGTTCTTATTTGGCACATGCTCTTCCTTCCTCTATATCCATCATAGAATTACAGTTTATAAATACACAAACTGTAAAAGTTCAAGTTGTGTACCAGCACACTATGTTGGAAGCATTACATATCCTAGCTTGATAACCAGCTCTGTTTTTCTGGCTGCAATTTCAGTCCCTGTTGGAGTACAAAGCAGATTTGATTTAGTGCCAGTCTTCTTTCCCAAAAAGATCTGAAAAATTCTCTATCTTTTTTCGAGAGGTGACAATTTAATCTCAGATGTCACCTTTTGCTAACTACAGGTTAAAGCAGGCTTGCAGTTCACAGCCTAGGCTTATGTATACATCGACAATACTGTTCCATTAGATCTCGCATCAATTAAAGCAGTACATCTAAAAAATACACCGCACTTAGGATTTCCCTTTGTACTCTTAAAACCATGAGTCAAACTCCATAGACAACCTGCTTTCTTCATTCATTTAGCTCCATAAAAGGATGTATCCACTATAGCTGTTCTCAAACAGCTGAGCTAGCACCATGCAGCATGACTGGCATTGCTAAAGGGCTGAAAGTGCAAACTAGTTCACAAACTGGCTATTAACATTAATACCGGTACAGCCAGTCATGCTATTCAGCTGTATTTTCTGCTACTCTAGAACAGTACGGTCGTATGCCAAAATACTGATGTATAGCCTTCTGCTGGAGACTCAGCACCTCCCACCGTCCCACACATTAATGTCAGGAAGGTCTCAGTTCAGATAGGAAAAACATATACAGGTACAGTGCTGCAGGACTCAAATAGCCAAAAGGCACACCAAGAAAAAAAGCCAGAACTATTCATTCACACTTGAATTCTTAATGGACTTCAGGGAAAAACTTGGAAATCAATACTTCTTTAATAGAAATCACTCTAGATCGTATTTCATACATCCTGGTCTCAAAGAATAAACATTTCATCTGAGAAGTGCAATTACTAATATGCACTTTAACAGTATTTACCTATTCACAAGAAAATATTGGTGCTTATTTTGTTCAATGTTTTACAAGCACATAGACAGCAGTTATCAAGAATTTGGGAGCATGACACAATACATTTTATTGAACAAAATCAAAGGGACGCAGACAATCCTTACCTCTGTTCAAAGTAACTCTGGAAAGTCCAAAGTCAGTCAACTTTATATGGCCCTGATTAGTAATCAGCATATTGTCTGGCTTCAGGTCCCTGGAGACATGAACATAGTTGAAGTCAGCAAAAAAACCCCAACCCAACCAACTGAGCAATATTAAGAAAGCTAACTGACCAGAAGCACTCAATACAAAGCATTGATTACTGTTTCCCAGTAATAACTCTTAGCCGGAAGGAATACATCAAGACAATCATCAATGCATCAACCATACCTAGCAATAAATATTGTACAAATATATCAAGCCTTGTGAGACTACCATGCATGTCAAGAGTTGTGCATCTTGTGTTTCAAAAAGCTTAACACTGCAGCACTTATTAATGTAGCACTGCATGACAGCACATTATGACAAAGCAAACATCTAGCAGAAGTTTTTATGTACGTTCTCTCTGTAGCACTAACAAATGAAGCAAAGATCTCACTACAAGGGGTGCATTAGAGTTGTCAATGCCCCTTTGTTCTACAGTTACACCATTGCAGTATCCAGAGGCTTCCCGAATGAAGTCATTTAAAAGCCACAGGGAGAGAGGATGTAAAAAGGCAGCACAGCTGCTAGAACACCATAGTACCAGGGGAAGAGCACCTAAGCAGGGGAAAGTAGTGTGCATTTAGTGTCTCCCATATGTGGGGATTTTATTTTTAGGTGTGGTTTTGCAGCATTGCTGTAGTGTACACAAGCAAAAAGCTTCCAGAAGCTCTAACAAATTACGTGGCTGTTATAAAGAAATGGTGACTGGTTATATGTTTGAGTAAAAAAATTAAATCTACCTAACATTTATTACATGGAAAAAAAAAAGACAGGTTTTACCTGTGGATTATCCCATGTCTATGAAGATAGTCAAGTGCCAAGGCTGCTTCCGAAATATATTTAACAGCCATTTCTTCATCAAAATATCCATAAATATGAAGAAGGGATTTGACATCACCACCAATAAGGTACTCCATTACCTGCCATTCAAGTGTTTAAACGTTTTGAAACACAGTTCAAATTTGCACATAAAATATAAAACAGTTTTAACCTCTAGAGAAATAATTTCAAAGGGCAGGAGCCGACAGAACCTTCCTTGTGTGAACTTTCACTTCCCATACTAGAGTTTTCACTTGGATTAAATAACTACAGCTTCAGAGGGCACATAACATTTTTATTTTAATACATCCTTTACTTATTTTATATTAATCACCTAACCTACTTTCCGTAGCCAGCTCTCAAGTAACTACTGTAGTCAGCTTCTCAATTTTCACAATATTTCTGTACTACGGAAATTGAATCGTAAAGCACTTCTGTAAATCTCAAGGCCTGAAGAAAAAGACCAGCGATATTTTCATTTTTCTATAAAAAGTATCTCAATTTTGGAAGCGTTTATACACATTAAATTCAGACCCCAGCTTTGTGAAATTAGTGCAAATGCCCAGAAACATACACAGCAAGTTATTTTCTTCAATGCACAGAACACACATCTAAGGCAAGACATATCACCAGTACTTAAATTTCAATATATGATACAATTCCATGTATATGACTCTAGCATTTCCTTTACAAATCCTTCATCCCATATTTCTATACTCCATGGAAGTTAGATATTCCAGGAAAAGCACTCTTGGTTTATACTGAAAACGTACTGTATGAATGCATAGCACACTTTCCTTAGGAGCGCAATCAAGCTGTTAACTGTGTGCTTACAGCAAACCAGATCCTTAGTTAGCAGTTTTAGTCCATCCTACTTTTATGTGGATGCAGTATATAAAACCATAATGAAGTCCTACTGCACAGCACTCCATGTAATTTTGTAATTTACTTATCCTACTGTCATTCAGGCCAACTACTGCAATGAATTTTTAGCACAGGCAACACGTTTCCTTTATAGTGAGCCATCAGGCATCTTTCGATCCCTGGGATTCTGCTTGAACTGAATGATTTCTTGCCTCACTTTCCCTAAGATTTCTACATGTGCCCTCAAAAAGATTAGCTATAAGACTCTCCTGCAAAAAGGGAACACAGGTGAAAAGATCTCAAAGTTATCAAGGGAAGACAAATAGTTTCTTTAATCGTTTTGTTTAGAAATACCTGTTCACTACCATAATATTTTGTGGATGTTAATGTAATCTTGCACTGTTTTCAGAGCTGTTACAAAACTCCACAGACATTTATTTACTCACTAAATAGACGTTGTTAGCTGACTGAAGAGAATAGTATAAGTGCACAATGAAAGGACTTTTGCTGAGAGCCAATGCATCCCTCTCTGCCTGGACTTGGTGAACCATGTTTTTGTTGATCATGTCTGCTTTCTTCACTACCTGAAAAATAAACCAAAAATCGATTAGATAAATGTTTTCTTTCCTTAGTGAAGTTCTTTGGCAAATTTCATTTACCGCTGTATTTCAGACTTCTACATGTATAGAACAGAGCTGTAACATCACAGACAGAATTTTAAACCACACATTACTAGCAAACTTTCATTACTCTCCTTTTAATTTAGCCCTGAATGAAAATAAAACTACCAGTATTTATGTTGCAATTGCACACAATGGAAATGAGCGCTTAGCTGTACATGAAATTAAGGTGGCCTTGAGTTAATCCTCTTATCCACAGCACACAGCTGAGAACCAGGAATAAAAAAATTCAATACTTAAATATACACATGGCGATAAATCTTCTTTCTTCAAAAGGCTGAAATACACAGACTAAGGACTGAAAATAGAGTGCAGCACCCATCCCATCTTGGGAAGAAAGACTGCATTCTTCCAGCCTCTAATTCTTAACTTTGCAGAGAATGCAAATGAATTTTCATTTAATTTAAAATTTATTATTATCAAGTCACCCAACAAATGTTCCCTCTGGAAGAAGCCTGAAATGTTTGCAACTCACAGTGTAGAAATAACAAGCTTTACTGTGCTATTATCTAATTCCTGTACTGGATTACACCACTACATTCTAACACTCAATCTTGAGCAGAGCGTGCACAAGTGATGGGCATTTATGCAAGAATTGCATATGCACTAGAAGTTTAGCATAATGGAACAGCTTAGGTTGGATGGGAACCACAGAGAACATCTAGTTCCAACTCACCTGCCATAGGCAGGGACACCTGTCACTAGACCAGGTTGCCCAGAGCTCTATCCAACCTGGTCTTGAACACTTCCAGGGATAGGGCATCCACAACCTCCCTAAGCAACCTTCAGCCCTTTTGGTGCAGATACATACAGTCATGCTAAAACAAGTTTAATTTAACCATTCTTTATATTATCATGTCACACAACAAAGAGAGCAAGGCATAACAAGTGCAATTTGATGCTTACAATTGAAGTGTTGGTCTCAACTATATTTACCATGCATTAATTATATTAAATAATTCCCTGCATCTCAGTGCCAAAGGACAGAAGATTTTAAAAAAAGCTTAGGTGTCAATATTTTCAGAAAACTCGTTGGAAACACTAAAGTGACATAACTGAACCTCCCTATAGGTAGCACCTAAACAGCTGAAAATTAGTTTTCACAGTTACCATCACTACTATCAAGTCTGACACAAAGATAACAAGAGATACATAAAATGCATACAATGACAGCTTTAGTCAATATTGTCTTTAACAATACAAATATTTATCATATGCTAAACGGTGTAGCTGCAAGCAACCTATCAACGTTGCTGCAATAGGGACTATGGATTTGTACAAGTGCTTTCACTCCAAAGTGCTTCTAACAAACCCGCGTAAAATAGATATACAGAGCTCTTCAGAGCAAAGTCTTATTTGCATAACACTTCTTACATTTACGTACTACAAAGCTGGTTAAAATCCTTTGAAGTGCAAAGCTGAGCTCGTACAAAACACACTGCTGACAAGCCTTTTTAGTCCTTTGCATGTCAACACAGAAAACGCAAGTAGTCTTATAATATGTGCTCAACAAATACTGTTTGCATAACTGGCCCTCTCATCTCAGAGGCTGACGTTTCGCTAACGAACGAACGTGTGACACAACAGCTGAACGTCTTCCAGTACAGAAAGTATTTACAAGAGAGACACAAAGAGCACACTGAAGCTTTCGAAGGCTTTGGTGTAGTTTCATCGCCGTTACGGTAATTCCCCAAGCAGCTGCCGTTACCAGAAGCCTAGTAACGCGGAGCCTCCAGCCGAAAACTGCAGCGTGAAGGGAAAGCTAAACACTGCCGACTGTAGAGACGATCACCTCCCAGCTCCAAGTCTCCTGACAGGCGGCAGTTCCACTATAGCCCCGGTCCCAAAAGGCAGGAGCCCTCATGTCAGGGCAAAGCTCTCTTTCCCTCGAGACGACGGGCAAAGGGACGCCGAGAGCTGGCCCTGATCCCGCGCAACCACTCACCTTCACGGCGTAGAGCCTTCCCGCCTTGCGGCCCAGGTACACCTTCCCGAAGGCGCCGCGGCTGATGGGCTTCACGATGGTGAACTCCTGGATGGAGGGTGGCCGGGGAACCTCGATGCGCCTGGGGCCAGGGGCGCCCTCCCGCTGCCCCTCGACGGCCGGCCCCACCGTGCCCATGTCGCGCCTCCGCCGCAGCCGCCCGCCACGATTCAAAGCGGCNTTACGGCCGCGAGGCGGCGACTGTTCCCGCGCAGCTTCTGTCAGCCCAGCCCAGCCCAGTCCAGCCCAGCCCCAGCTGAGGCCCTGCCGAGGGCAGCCGGTCTCTGTCTCCTCTGCTCGCTGATAGTGCAGTCTGTGCACGGAGTTAAATGTTTACTACTGACACGCGTGAGATAAGTAAAGTTGGTTGCGATGTCGCCTGGGAGGGCTGTAAGAGTTGTTGCAGTACGAGTGTTTCTCGCAGGCTCTTATCAGTGTCTCCGGCCAAGCTGAATTGTTTACAGCCTCCTGGCTCGATCGGAAGGGCTCCTTAAAAGCTTCCTCATCCTTTTTATTGTGTGTAGGAATTGAAAAACCCAAACCGCTGAATTCATTGTGCTGTTGGGCTGTGTTTTTTTAGAATATGATTATGACGAACTGGCAGAGCTTTATTCTGGCTAATAACTACTTTGTTTCTCAACTAGGTTTCTAGTAAGGCAGTAGGTTGTTACTCTGAGCGAGTGGACTAAGGAGGTGCTTCAAGGCATAGGAATTCAACAGAACTCGGTATGACTGGGGAAGAGTGGCTGGAGAGCTGCCTGTTGGAAAAGGACCTGGGGGTGTTGTTTGACAGCTGTCTGAACATGAGCCTGCAGGGTGTCCAGGTGGCCAAGAAGGCCAACAGCATAACAGCAGTGTAACCAGCAGGAATAGGGAAGTGATGGTATCCCTGGACATTCGTGAAACTGCACCTTGAGTACTGTGTCCAGTTATGGGTGCCACAGTATAAGAAGGACATTGAGGTGCTGGAGCAGGTCCAGTGAAAGGCAGTGAGGCTGGTGAGAGGTCTAGAAAACAGGCCCTATGAGGAGTATCTGAGAGAACTGGGGTTATTTAGTCTAGAGAAGCAGAAGCTGAGAGGAAACCTTATTGGTCTCTACAATTATGTAAAAGGAGGTTATAGTGAGGCTGGTGCTGCTCTCCTCCCAAATTACTAATGATCGGATGAGGGGAAATGGCCTCAAGTTGTATCAGGGGAGGTTTAGATTGGATATTAGGAAGAAGTTACTTGCTGAGAGAGTGGTTGGGCACTGGAACAGGCTGCTCAGTCAGTGGTGGAGTCATCATTTGCAGAAGAATTTAAAAAACGGTAGATGTGGCACTTGGGGCCATGGTCTAGGGGTTTGGGAGATGTTGGGATGAGGGCTGGACTTGATGATCCTGGAGGTCCTTTCCAGCCAGGATGATTCTATGATTCTAAGGCTGATTATTGTAACCTAAAATAATACGTTGTACTGACTTGAGGTGCTTCTGGTATATGTTGAACTGGACAGCTGAGGAACACTTAAAATTGCCTAAACAGAAGAACAAATGGTTGACTTTTTATAACCTCGGTGACACTAGTGAGGAGGGCTTCAAGAAGAAGAGGCTGACAATGTGATAACTTGAGATCTGTATGTCCTGTATGTGTCCTTTAGGTGAACTATCCTCACTATACCCTGATTTTAATACTAAAAATCACACCATTGACCCAAGTCAGGGTCCAACAGCCCCTGATTTGGGCAAATCTCTCTGACCACGTGCAGTAAAAAGTAGGTACAGTCATAATTTATTATGAGCCAGGAGTGCAATTATAATCATCACTAGAAACATAGTAAAGAATTAATATATTCATCATGCTAATTCGGATTGTATAAATGAATGAATGGTTTCATAGTTCAGGGAGCTAACCGTGGATAACCACAAGCTCGCTGTGTGTAGATTGGCTTTTAGCACACTGGATGAAAGAACCCAGATTTTGGGTGACAAAGGGAGCCTACAGGAAAGCTGGAGAGGGACTTTTTACAAGGGACTCTAGTGTAGGATGAAGGAGAATGGTTTCAACTAGAAGAAGGTAGATTATATGAGATTTTAGGAAGAAATTCCTCGCTATGAGGGTGCTGAGGGCCTGGAACAGGTGCCCAGGGAGGCTGTGGATGCTGCCTCCCTGAAAGTGTTCGATGCCAGGCTGGATATGACTCTGGGCATCGCGGTCTGGTGTCCCGGCCTGTGGCAGTGAGGGTTCNTCGCGGTCTGGTGCGAGGTGCCCCGGCCTGTGGCAGTGAGGGTTCGAATCAGTTGATCTTAAGGGTCCCTTCCAACGTGAGCCATTCTGCGACCCTGAGTAATAACGACTGTAACGGTTGTGACCCGAAGGACACAGACTCTTGCAGATTTGTTCCCTGTGCCGTGGGTGATCTCCGGGTAGCTGCTACTTCCCCTGCCCCTGCATCCCAACACTTCCACTGGCCCCGCTTCTCCTGTCCGCTGGTGGTCCGAACCTGCCTGCGGCGCAACCGGGTAACGCAGGAGAACTCCGGTTGCTAAGAAACCAGGCTGCGAGGCGGTGGCTGAGAAAGGACCGAGCTAGCGACAGAGGAAAGGGCGGATAGTAGGACGAGGCGACCCGGAAGCTCCGGTGCCGCCGCCAGCCGCTTCCGGGGCTGGATCACCGCCGGCCGCGGGGACGGCCATTTTCCCCGTGTTGTAGCGCGGCGGGACCCTCCTGCTGGCGGTGGCCGGCGCGGCCTCCTCTGCGCCCGGGCTGGTGAGCGGCGGAGGTGCCCTTGGGTGCTGCCGCCGTCCCTGCCGGGGGGCGAGAGGATGTTCTCCTTCTCGACCGTGCAGCCTCAGGTGAGGGCCTGGGCCCGGTCCCGGCGGTGCGCCGTTCGCCACGCTTCGGGCCCCATCTCCTGTGGGCTGAGGCGGGAGCTCGTGTTGTGCCCTCGGGAAGCCTGGGGGTGGCTGACACGTCGTAAGGGGCTGGCGCTTTTTACTGTGGGTTTTTTTATAGTAGAAACAAAGAGGAGGTTGTGTGTGCGGTGTTACTCCAGCTGAGGTTAAACTGTGCTGTGAACTACCACGGAAACCCAAAAGACGTCACGTAGAAATCACAAGAGTTAGGAAAGATCCCTCCACTATTTGTTATGTAGAACAGGCTGGACGCTGTCGGCAAGGCATCGTCTGTTAGCTAGGGAGTCTGGTGGTCTTGGTGAAGGGTCTGGAGCACAGGTGCCCCGAGGAGCAGCTGGGGGAACTGGCGGTGTGCAGCCGGGAGGAAAGGAACTCAGCGGGGACCTTACCGCTCTCTACAACTACTTGAAAGGAAGTTGGAGCAAGGAGGGTAACAGCTTCTTCCTGGTGTCGGGCAAAAGGCCTAGAGGAAGTGGCTGCAAGTTTTGCCACAGGCGGTTTAGGCTGGATATTGGGCAGAATTTATTCTCTCTAAGGGTGGTTGGGCATTGGAATAGACTGCTCAGGGCAGAGGGGGAGTCGCAGTCCCTAGAGGTATTTAAACAATACGTGGACCTGGTGCTTAGGGACATGGTTTAGTGGTGACCTGGCAGTAGGTTTTATGGACTTTGATCTGAACCAGCAGGTTTACTTTTATGCTTTGTGTCAGGGACATGAATGTGTGATAGTCCTATAAAACAGTGGGTTTGATTGTCCTCTCCAGGGATGCAGAGGTTTTGTTTTTGTTAGAGTTGTGAAATGACAGAAATTATGATGCACCTAGACTTTCTGTATTGGTCATGAGGTGGGGTCACAGAGTTGGCTGAGCACTGCCAAACTGCAGGATTGACTGTGATTTGTGTATCTGTTTTATGTAGGATATTTCTAAAGTGGGATCTCAAGGAAGAAAACATAGAAATGTTTGGAAATAATTCGTATGGTGCAGAAAACATATGGGTGTTTCAAGTTACAGAAGTCTCACTTTATAAATTAAAATAGTGTTGTTTGGAAGATAATACAGACGTCAGCAGTACTTTCAGAACTGTGATCTCTGAGTTAGTAAGATGTTGATAAATCTTCATTATTTGATGCTGTTCAGAAGCAGCCACTCAGATTTCTGTTCAAGTTGATTCAAGGCCTACCAGCATTATGAGATCTGTTGCCTAGTTATCTGGAGTACCTAGAATTTACTAAGTTACAGTATTTCCTAGAATGAGAGAATGACCTAGATTGGAAGGGAGCTTAAAGATAATCTAGTCCAGCCATCCCCACCATTGGCAGGGACACCTCTCAGTAGACCAGGTTGTGCAGAGCCCCATCTAACCTGGTCTTGAACACTTCCAGGGAGGGGACATCCACAGCCTTCCTGGGCTACCTGTTCCAATGGCTCACCACCCTCACAGTGAATAATTTCTTCCTAAAATCTGATATAAATCTATCCTCGTCTAGTTTGAAACCATTCCCCCTTGCCCTATAAGCTCCCTTGTAAAAAGTCCCTCTCTGGCTTTTATGTAAGCCTGCTTCAGATTCTGGAAGGTCTCTCTGGAGCCTTCTCTTCTGTAGGCTGTACAGCCCTAATTCTATCAGCCTTCTTCATAGGAGATTCTCTGTAATCCTTCTGATCATCCTTGTGGCCATCCTCTGGAGTCACTACAACAGCTCCATGTCCTTCTTATGCTGGGGACTCCAGAAGTGGATGCAGTATTCCTTCTGGGTGAGATCTAACAAGAACAGAGTAGAGGAGGAGAAATCACCTCACTTGATCTGTTGGTGGCACTGCTTGTGATACAACTGAATATATGGTTGGCCTTCTGTTCTGCAGTCACGTGTATCACTGAGTTTTGAGATAAAAGGCTGCGTGCAGGATATGTGATTTTAAGTCAGGCTTTGTAATGCAGATATGTTTAAATACAGCATGATTTAACCTCATTTAAAGTATTTTTTTCTTCTTCTTCAAGGCTACAGTTCCTTTGAGTCACCTTATCAATGCCTTTCATTCACCAAAAAGCTCCACTACCCCTTCCAATGCAGCAGCCATACAGCCTGTCCAGAGGGACACTTCCCCAGAGCATGATCCTCAGAAGAGCGAGGTACTAAAAAACTTGGGGGAAAGTGGTGATTTGCTTCTAATTTAAATAAATCTGAGTAATACCAGTTTAAGTGAATTTAGTATTTGACTTGTTTTATAATGTTATGTGGAATGTTAACACAGAGAATATAATGTTTTGACACATTCATTCGGTTGATGCTTTCACAGTAAGGAGTCTATGAGAATACACTATTTATTTAATAGGAAAAAATCTAGTGCTTGTCTTAGTAGCTGCCTCATTTGCAGATGAGGAGGGGATTTGTTTCACTTTCAACTCCATGATAATTTAGAGCAAGAAAAGTTAACCTTTCTGTTAACAAACCCCGTATTATCTTTCCACTCCAGGAGTTCTAACAAAGTTTATTTCATTATTGCTTGCGAGGAAAAATGCACTGTTAATTGAAAATATGTGGAGGGGTTCTAAGATGAAATAAAATATTTGCATGTTTTCTTACAATTAGGTATTTATTCTTAACACAAAAATGCAGAAAGTGCAAGGTAGTATCATGTCTTGCCACTTCTCTTTTAACCAATTTCTTGCAGCATGTTTTAGAACTAAGGTGGTGTGTGGAAATAAGAACACAGAGTCTGTAACTGCATGACTTTGGAACACAGAATGGATTGTACAAACAACCCTTCTGTTTTGTTTGGGGTTTTTTTGATTCTGTATTTGCCTCTGCTTATAAAAATTTGTATCAGCGGGAGACCTGGATTATTGAATTAAATGGAAACTCTGGTTTTTTAGATTTTGTTTTTGTCTTTCCACTCAGCAAGAGAATTCAGTCTCCTTTAGATGCAGAGAATTTTATACATTAAATGTTTTCTCTAACTCATCATGCACCTGTTTGCTTTCTCCTAGCATGATAAGCATATGCCTCTTAAAAGTTTTCTCAAACTAAGTTTTCAAAACAAGCTGATTACACTGCCATAAGATAAGCCTAAATAAAGGTCTAGATCAAACCGATAAAGTTCCTGCTGTTCTAACATTGAACTATTTGAACTATTAGAATTGCAAAAATTGTTACTTGTGAATGTGAAGCCGTTCTGCTAAGCAAGAAAGGCATTCTTTGGAAATTGTAACCTCTTCTGAAGGGCCACAGAAAATGTTAAATTTGTTTTTGTTTTTTAATCCTCTCCCACTCCACCAATAGCATAATTTCCCAAGCGATTATTAAGCTGAAGCGGGAAGACATGATCTACCCCTGTTAAAAAAGTATTTCTCTTTGAGTGTAAGTGCAAATCTAGTCTTCAGAGCAGGGTGTTTTGTTTGTTTGATAAATCCAATTTATGCTGTACGTTTTGAGTATGATGGTACTCTGGATGCATCTAGGAATCTGTTCTAATAATTTAGGAAAAGCAGAAGTGGAAATCATAATGTTGTAGCAATCAAAAATTAAATATCTGTGCAAATACACGTAGAGTAGAATATTAACTTCTCAGTAAGTAAAGGGCCTCAAGAGTCCAAACCAATGCAATTTTTAAAACCTGCTTTCCCATTAAAATGTATTTTCCTATCTGTAAAATTATAATCACTGTGATCAGGATTACTTATTTGATATCAAGGATACATACCTTACTTCTTTGGTTTTCGTCATAGTTTCTCCACTGTGTTGGAAATCCTGGGTTCTATTATCCTGTTCTACATAGAAACCTTTCATTTTGTGCCTACCCAGCTAGTGGCTTTTGTCAGAGTTGAACTCTGGGTGTAGTTTCTAAATATCCATTCTTTGTTCTGCTGCTGCATCTGCACTACCTGCAAAAAGACCAACACCTCCAAAACTCGGGAGGGGTTGAGGGGGGGAATTTTGCTGTTTGTTCACATGGCTGAAATATAATGAATGGATGGCTATTGCTGTGCAGACTCTTATTGCTCTTTCATAAAAAGCAGAGAGAATTAGGGAAAGAAAGTGTAATTTTTTTTGTGCCTGCTTCCATCAGGGAGCAGGAAAGTATTAAAGAGGGCGCACTGGGAAGAAAACAGACTTGTCTTAAATGTACTGTGAGAAAAATACTGGCATGTGCAAATGCAGAAGTTATTCTGAATCAACAGTAGCACCTGTTCTTTAATTGTGCCCTTTTGTTTATCAGCATTTACAATTCTTTCTGTTTCAGTCTAAGCTGCGAGTTACAGATGCTGCATTAAGCCAAAAAGTTCAGTCAGTTTTGTTGGTTTTGTTTATTTGGATTTTTTTTCTTCTCTAATGTAATCTTAAGTAAATTTGGAACATCTATTTCTATTTTGCAGTCTCTACTTCATTTAAGAGATCTGGGGTTATCTGATTTGAAAGCTAACCAGTTCAAGGAATTAGTAAGCCGGTTGCTTCCTGGCTACTGTGCAGAAAACAAAGTCTCTTCACAGTGGCATACATCATACATCTCTGCCGAGTCTTTCTTTGAGAATAAACATGGTAAGTTTCAGTGTGATGCACTTAGCGATAGTTGATGTAGATGTAAGGGTGAGCACAGACACTTTTCAGCTTAATCTCTTGTGCTGTGGATAACTCAAATACTCTTCAATTTTTTATATGCTGTTTTAATTGCATGCAGATTGGCTCTAGACTGATGCTTTTCAAATCCCGGGAATTTCAGAAAATTCAGCAGAGATTTGTTAATTTTATTCACATTCAGATTTGGAATTGACTGCTATTAAATTTGGCTGAACTCAGTTGTGGTAAAAATACACTGACCTCAGTGGTGAATCTGAGCTAGGACATCTTTTGCTAGTTTGTTTCACCAAACACAAGGAACTAGAGTTTGCTAGTCTGCTAATGTAACACAGTCATGAACAGTCTCACTCCTTTTTTCTCTTGAAGCAACATTGCATAGGGACATTCATTAGAAAGGAATTCAGGGTGGCAAACATGTAACGGTCCAGGTAGAGTGTTAAATCGCTGAAATAAACCAAGAATGGTTCCTTGTAGTTAGAGATGCTGTGTTGGAATTAGTCAGGAAGCAAGGCTATTGTAGATGGTCAGTAATATGTCAGAAAAAGAATAATATTGCTGATATTTGAGATACATTAGTGCAAAGAATGTAGCCATCTTTGTATTGGTAGTCCTTAATTTGTTTAATTACAGATGCCTGAAGGACAGTAGGAAAATAGAATTAATGTTTAATAAACAAAAAATAACCTATGCAAGTAGTAATGCTTAATTGCCATTCCATGTAGGATATATTTGCACTCTACTCTTATTGTTTTACAGGTTTTGTGGATGTTTTCAGTGCATTACGGTCATCTTGTCTGTACAGACAGCGTCCCAATCCCCTCCAAAATTTCTGTTCAGATGTCCGATGTTGGCCAGGTATCGTCAATAAACAACATTGATTTTAGTCTCTTATAGTGTAGTTTTATTCTGGGAAAGTATTCTTTTGTTGGTTGCAGAGGTGTCACTGAGGGAAATACTAGTAAACTTTCAGGAGGAACTTTTTATTGATACTAGCAATATAATTAGGTTGCTCTTGCATGTGAGCAGTGTGTTTCCAGGATGAATTTGGTAAGCATGGTGTAACAATAGAATTGTATGAAAAAATGTGAGTATTTGTGTACCACATTCTTAAAAGATGGTAGGTGAGATGGATACTTTTGAACCAATAAATATATTCAATCTACTAGTCATCTAGATGAATTTTCTAAGCTGTTTAGAGGCTGGGTAAACTACTCTTGGATGTATGATGGGTAACAACAGGGCTACATTAGCAAGAATGTATTCCAGAGCTCAGAGAGTTTGATTGTCAAGTGTTCTTACGATGCTACATCTGATCCTGCATGTGGTTTTGAGTCCTGTGGTTGAGAGAGTAATGCTAACAGACTGGAAAAGACCAGTGATAGGCCTCAAGGAAAAATGTAGGTTTTAGAATTTATTTTCTTTTTTAGTAGTAATTGATAATGTTTAACTGATTATCTTAAAAGTTTACATACAATCACGGAACTTTAAGACTTTGAGATCAAGAGCAAGGCGCTTGCAGTCAACGTCCGAACAATTCACAGAAACAAAATACTCACTTTCTTCACTGTTGAAGGTAAATACGAGTAACTCTTAAGTTGTTTTGGGCTTATTCTGACCATCTTATTCTCTTAGATGAGCCTTCACGATTTAAAAAGGGTGATTTGTTTCGCTACTCCGAAAACATCCCTTCATTCTAAAACATGAGCTAGCGACAACATAGTGGTTTTCTTGCCAAGTCACAGATTTGGTTCTTATAGAATCAGTATAAAGGTTATTTGGAATCTGTAAGCGAGTAGTTTGAGTGTCTAAAAATAATTTCAAACTTCAGAAATAATAGAATTCTTTTATACTGTGGCTTTGATAAAAAGGAGTATTAATTTGGACACATATAACTAGTTTAGCATAAAATATTGTATATTTTTTCAAGCAGTTCAGCGTGTTATTGTTTTAAGAGTAGATTTATTTGTCTTAAGTGTCTTTTTAAAATACAGAAAATTGAAACCTGGTATTTTCATAGGTTACAAACTCAGATGCTTACAGTTTTTGGCAGACAGGTATCTAGGCTTGAGGTAGCAAAGCTGGGTTAACTTAGATACTCTTGGCTTCTAATTGCTTGTACAGATGTCAAGCTAATTAAAGCATTTGATCTTAATGTGATGGCAAATTAGCTTTGAACTTTACCCTTCCTCCAGGCATATGTGGTTTATTTAATCTGTGTACTAGGTACACATACTGTGTATGAAGATGAATGAGCTAGCTCCATGCAGTGCTGCTCTTAAATTGAGAGGGCATATGAGGTGTATTTGGTCAAGTTCTGTGCAAACTATATTTCATGTTTATGATGATTTATAATTTATTATGACTTAATGAAGCAAAAACCATAGGCTAGTAACTCATACAGAAATGGCTGTACAAATCTGCCTTAGGTTGTGGTTCTTGTATGAACTAGGGCAATGAAGGCTCTGAATTTGATCTGTTCAGCAAAAATCAGGGTGTCTGTGCTAGAAGCATTGTGATTCCACACAGGCTGTTGCTCTCTGCCTTCTAACTACACAGCACCTGAATTGTATGGGGTTTTGTTTTTAATCTTTTCCCCTCACCCATACTAGCCAGGTAGTAAGCGAACTAGGTATCAAAACTTAGCGTATACTAACACTGCTGTGGAAAATGTTTTAGGGCTTTATCCTGAGAAAGCGAAGAATTGATGTGGAAAACTTAGAGGCGCTTATGAAAACAAAAAACATCCCAGAGGCCCACCAGGATGCCTTTAAAACTGGTTTTGCAGAAGGCTTTTTGAAAGCACAGGTATTCCTGCAAAAAACACTCGGTAAGTTGTTTTGGCTCTTGTATATTGTCTTTGCATTCAGAAACAAGTTTATTTCAGCCCATATTAATACTTTCTTTGTTTTCTTTTACAGATTCTTTAAGAAGATCACGCTTGCTTTCCTTCTTTCTCTTTGTTCTCTGTTTTTATCTTGCTATATATTCGTCATTTTTACCTGGGAAAGGTTCCTTTTCTGATGCTGGTTAGTTACCTTTTTTTAACCTCCACTGTCTCACTTGAGTTGTTTTTTTGGGCAGGTTTAGCACAAATTACATGTGTTTTGATAACTACATTTCAATATACCAATGAAAGAGAAGAGTTACTACTTATTTTGGCTACAGCCTTTCAGACAGTGTGACAAAAAGTAGTCCACTACGGTAACTATTTTAATTCTTCTAGAGAAACAATGGAATGGAACCAAGCAGGGAAGAGTCAGACTGTTTATCTCTTACATATTTGTCTTTGAATTTAGATGATGTACAAGGTACATCAGCAGAAGGAAAAATGATTTGATATTTATTTGCAATCACAGCCTAGTTTATAGTGGCTAGGTACTTGCATGGCCAAGTTCATAGCATCATGGAATTGTTGAGGTTAGAAAAGACCTTTAAGATCACTGTGTCCAGCAATTAACCTAACTGTACCAAGCCCACTTAGTGGCAGAAGTGTTGAGGTACAACAGCTTGTTCACGTACCCATCCTCTGCTTTGTGCTGCCTGTTGGGAGCGTTGTGATACTCTGGGTTGTCCACAGCTTGGAGATCTCCATTCTTTTGCCAGGAAACAAATGGGTTCTCTTCCACTGGGTTTAGGTAATCTAAACTATGTCCCTAAGCTCCATAGCTACATGATTTCTAAACACATCCAGGGATGGTGATTCATCCGCCTTTCTGGACGGCCTGCTCCAGTGCTTAATGACACTTCTAATTAGAAAGTCTTTTCTGATATCTGAAGCTTCCCCTGGTACACCTGGAGACCATGTCCTGTTATAAATGAAATGAGCAGGGTGTTCGAAGTTTGAGGAACTAATGTAAATAGTAACTAAGATACCATCTGGGTCAGAACATGAGAAACACTGAGGGAGAACTTCTGGCTTTGTGTATATACTTTGGAATGCAGGGCTTTTGACACTACAAATGACTCAAAAGAACTTAGATCATGGAGCTAGTCACAAATACTCTAAAGTTTTGTATGTGTGTGTTAACTGTGTTTTTGCTGCATCTTTTAAAAGAGCAGTAAAATGACTTCATGTGTAAATTTGTTGTTCATCATCTGCTGTTTGCTATTAGTACGCTTTCGAACATCGAGTATCTTTGATGCAGCAGTTGATCCAATCCAGTTGAAAAATGTCACCTTCGAACATGTCAAAGGGGTAAGCAGAAGTAAAGCATCTGTGAATTTTTGCTTAACTACATCGTTGTAAGTCTCCAGAACTCTGGTCAAGAAATTTCTTCATATGAACTGAAACTTGTATATATGTTGACCTCTCCAAGATTCAGAAGGGCTTAAAGCACTCCTGTAGTATTTTAGATCTTCGTGGCATTAATGAACCATATTTTTAAAGACTAGAATAGCAAAATGCAGTCCATAGGTATCCATGTTCATCTGTTTTTTGCAGCAGTGGACCAGTGTCAAAAAACAGTAGTGTCACTTGATCATTTCCCTCATAGCACCATCTCTTTCAGATACCGGTGTTAGGACAGGACATAGTCATTTTCAGAAATAAGAGGGGATGTCACTGCTGATGGGATAGCTTTACTTTTTCTGTTCAACAGTTCTGTGGCTGCCGTGGAAGGACCTCTCCTTCCCCTTAGACAAATACATATAATTAATCTCTTTTTAAATGAGTAGACTAATGCCTTGATGTAGAAGTTTTGATGATTGTGTTTATCTTGTTGGTAAATACAGTCGTGAACTGTTTGGTTATTCCCTCAGTATAGTTAATTCTAGTGATTAGTGATTTCTGTAAACTGTTCCAGGATATAGGTTGAATTAAACTCAAGGATACTTGATGTACACACAAATTCTGTGGTACACTAGTAACTCCTTTTTCTACTGTGTATTTTTGATCAATATACAGTAAAATACTATTACAAATAGTAAATAAGGTACTATTATAAAATAAATAGTATGTAATAAATGCTTAGTTATATTTTGTGGTATGTTGTTAATCTGTAGGTTGAAGAAGCTAAACAGGAATTGCAAGAAGTTGTGGAATTCCTGAAAAACCCACATAAATTTACTGTACTGGGAGGTAAACTTCCGAAAGGTAAGAATCATTGCTCAGCAGAAGTGAATTCCTGTGCAGTCATGGCTGTCTTTGTAGCTTTGTTCCATATTGAATGACTAATTTAGTCTAGCTTCTGAATACTTTTCCTTTAGTTAGGGAATCAAAAGAAGTATGTAACCAAAATGGGCCTAAACACTACTGTTGAATTTAGTCTGCGTGTGTAAAACAGAGTGATACAGTGTTAGACGTCGGTAGTGCATTTGAGGAACAGATGAGTTCTCAAAGTTGTGAAAGTTCTTTTTTTAAAGGACACCCTTGAATGAGGTACTTACGATGGGGAGGTTAAGATGGTTGCATCCTTCCTGTCTTACCCTCAGTTCCCCATCTGTAAAAATTGGCCATTACTGCCTACTCCCGCAGAAAAATTGAGGTATTTACATAGTAGCAGCAAAGCTGCCTGAGTATGTCACATACTTGGTAAAAACTCCGTGGTAACATCTAGGATAATAAGCTGTGACGACACAAAGCAGTGGACTGTAGATTACAGGCAGAAAGCCTTTCAAAAATCAAACCTGAGTTCATAATTGTGAGCAGCCGTAGTTAAAGGGTTAAGAATTGAAATTTCTTTGTCTTAAAGAAACCTTTTAGAGATGATATATTAAACTAGATGTTTTTCACTGAATTTCTAATGAAGTTATGTATAATTTATGTTAATTCCTTTTTGAGTAGCAATCTGAGGTTTTTAGGTTTGTCTTTCTTTTTGTTTTTTTCCTTCCTTTTAAGGAGATTTTTTTTAAAAGTTAATAGCTTCCTGTCACCAGTTTTCTTTAAGTCTTCTGTGCCTTTTCTCCTCTGAGAATGATACATGACTTAAGCAATGAAAACTTAGCCAAGATAATACAGTTTGTTTTTTGGATGTTTTGTGTTATAAAAGAAAATTATTTGGTTTAGGCTAAACTTGCTGTACCACCTTCAGTTACGTGAATTAGCATAGAGTAGCTTCTTTATCTTGAATGACTGGTATGTATGTATGTATGTAACTGAACTCTTAGAAGGCCGTTATCTTCTGTGCACCGTTCAACACCTTATCAACTTCATACAGTTTAGAAACTCATGTTTTCATTTAAGAGGGTGATTAAACTTGATGGCAGGAGAAAGCCCAGTGCATCTGAAATACCGAAACCTGCTGTCTAGTGTTAGTGCCCTGCAGGGTCAGTTCAATGAAAAGGTTCAATTAAAAAAGAAGGGTCACTTGCAGGAAAGCATGAGAGAAAATAATTTCCAAGACACAATTAGGAAGTCCGGTGTTAAACTCCAGTGTAATTTCATGGGATACTTCAGGCTTGTTTCGGTTTGATAGCCTTACAAATCTTTATTGTTTGATTATGGAACGGAGTTACCTAGAGCTGTTACAGAAAGCTGCTTCAAACTGTAAGTGATGAGCAGTATCTGAAATGAGCTGATAACAGCTTTTTGAAGCCAAATGTAGAATATTTCTTGTAATGCACAGAGGCGGCAGTACCTGGGTGATAAAATTGTATGGGTTTGGTGTTTTTGCTTGTCTCATTAGGTATTCTGCTAGTCGGACCACCTGGTACTGGCAAAACTCTTCTTGCACGGGCCGTAGCTGGTGAAGCTGATGTTCCATTTTATTACGCATCTGGATCAGAGTTTGATGAGATGTTTGTTGGTGTAGGAGCTAGTCGCATCCGAAGCCTATTCAGTAAGTTAAATATCTGTGGCTTTGAAGTTGCACGTAAAATGAAGCATTCAGTATTATTTATGTGTTTTGATGGGGTAAAATTCTGACTACTGGAAAGTAGTTGTGCATGAGGCTAATCAATAAAACTTAACTTTTATAGGTAGAGCTCAGAATTCCTTGAGCATCAATTAGCTGTAGAATCCTCTAGCAAAAATTGTGACTGATGTTAAATGCTCTCAGGGAGAGTACAAATAATTGAATTAGAAATATGCTGTCCCATATATAAAATGAAATAGAAAGTATTCCTAAATGGAATATTTTAAATTGTACTTAGTGTCATACAGAAATCGTTGTTAATACTAATTAAATTGTAAATTTAAATAGAAAAAACAGTGTGAATGGTCTCAATTACCTCATTTTAATATTTTTTTAAACTCTTAATTAGAGCTTTACAGCAGTAAAATTAATTTCTTAATCTATTTTACTAATTTTTACTAAAAATACTACTATTTAATCTATTTATTTCTTGTAGCATTGTAAGAATACACAGGTGAAGAACCTTGCTTCTCTTCATTTAATAAAATGATTCTTGTGTTTGTACGCCAAAATCATGACAGTTCTGGTGATGTCAATAGAACACTTTTTATAATCCAGAAGTATGAGAAGCAGTAGAATCATTAATTACCTGGTAATTACCTGTTCCTTTGTGTGGCTGAATTGTCCCGCTGCTGCTTTTCTTTTTGTCAGGGGAAGCAAAAGCAAATGCACCGTGTGTTATATTTATTGATGAGTTAGACTCTGTTGGTGGGAAGAGAGTTGAATCTCCAATGCATCCCTATTCAAGACAGACCATTAATCAACTTCTTGCTGAAATGGATGGGTAAGTGTACGGATTCTGAGGGCACAGAAGCTGCCTGACTGACCAGTATTTTGATTATTGTGGTGATTTTTTTCCTTCCTTCACAGCTTTAGTATTTTGTCTTTTTTTTTGTAATGCTTTTAAAGATAAAGATGGTCTTAGGCCCACTTTCTGATAGTGCCAACAGTAGTGTTTAATGACCTTACTTGTCAAGAATATAAAAGGTTCTGACTTGTAGCACAAGATCTGCCATAATTTTAAATAATTTCTTAATCTCTATAGACTGGCTCTAAATGTCAAGGAAGAAGTTCAACTGTGAGGTCGTTCTTGTATTGCATGTTGTGCACTGATCACATGTTTTTGACTGTCTGGTTGATGTAATTTCAAATAGAAAATATAAGTAATTATACTTTTCTAACACATTTACTACCTATAATAATAGTTGCAACAGTTAGTTCAAGGAGGACATAGAGCTGCTGGAGGGTGTCCAGCCTAGAGCAACAAAGATGCTGAAGGAAATAGAGCACCTTCCTTACGAGGAAAGGCTGAGGGAGCTAGGTCTCTTNACAAAAAAAGCTGTAAATTCTCTCCCTAGGAAGCCCCAACCAAACAATCTTTTCTTTTTTCCATACAGCTTTAAACCAAATGAAGGTGTTGTTATTATTGGTGCAACAAACTTCCCAGAAGCGTTAGATAAGTGAGTATAATGTATTTTTATAAAACTTGTCTTATCAAACAAAGGAACAAAACCTATCAAAACCATCACAACAACAATGTTTCTTGTGATAATCTTCAAGTATTAGAGTGTTACAGCTGAGAGTGTCCCCCTCTTAAAAGGGGTTTGGCATTTAAAATGCTGTTGAGTTAGATACGGAGAAATAATAAAATATGCTTCTAAACTTCCACAATTTCTGGAAGCTTTTCTGCTTAAATTGACCAACTATATTCCTTGCTCAGAATGCAGACTTTTCAAATGCAGAAAAACTTCAAAAATGGGTTGGTAATGAGCATCTTGCATCTGTATTTTTATAAGCAAATAAGAAAAATCTCATCTTTGCATCTGGGCACTAGATAGAGTTCATGTAGATGTCTTTGGAAATATTAATAGATTTTTGTTCCTCGTATATTTGTAGGATTTTTAAGTTGATATGTGAAATGTTCTTTTCCCTTAGTGCTTTAATACGTCCTGGTCGCTTTGATATGCAAGTTACTGTTCCCAAGCCTGATGTAAGAGGTCGCACTGAAATTCTGAAGTGGTACCTTAATAAAATAAAGTATGATCCATGTAAGTAGACACCTCGTTGTATTACTGTTTCATGTAATGCTTTTTATACTGGGGCACTGGATGCCAGCTGGAACAGAGGAGGTTCCATACAAATATCAGCAGGAACTTCTTCCCAGTGACAGTTACGGAGCACTGGAACAGGCTGCCCGGGGTGGGGGGGGTTGTGGAGTCTCCTTCTCTGGAGACATTCAAGATCTGCCTGTACAACTTGGTCTAGGTGATCCTGGTGCAGCAGGGGGATTGGACTGAATGATCTTTCGAGGTCCGTTCCAATCCCTAAGGATTATATATATCAGTCCTTTATTCCATCAGAATTGTGGCTTTAGTGTGTGTCTCAGTGAAGAACGCGGGTGTCTAATATGTAGTGTTACAACGGGTTTCTGGGGCAGTGTTTCTAGTACCAGACAGTTAATGGTGTTTCAAGAATTAGGCTTCATTTTTTTCTGAACTGCAATTTTTTCAACACATTATTTTTAAGAGAACACAATTCTTGCTTATCATTCAGTCATTTCTCAGTATTTCTTAATGATACGAGCTTTTTCAGGAGCAGTATGAACCCTAATAACAAGTTTGTGTTTCCCCACAGCTGTTGATCCTGAAATAATTGCACGAGGCACAGTAGGTTTTTCTGGAGCAGAGCTTGAGAACCTTGTAAATCAGGCTGCCTTGAAGGCAGCTGTTGATGGGAAAGATATGGTAACCATGAAAGAACTGGAATTCTCCAAGGACAAAATTCTAATGGGTAGGATTTTATATGTTGCAGTACACAAGGGTTTTCCTGTGCAATTACGGGGTTTACAGAGAAAGTGATTAATTTTTATGTTGTTGCTCTTTGGTTGCTTGGCTTTCTTTAACACAAACATAACTCTCCTGATAGTTAATCTAGTATGGAATGTGCTCTGTAAGACTTCATGCATTTTTAAAATGAAATCACCACGTGTTGGACTTCAGCCTCTAGTGGAAGAGAGGTTTGATTTTGTATTGCACCTCTACTTATTCCCAAAGGAGAGAATAAACAACCAGGAACTTGGAACTTTGTCCTGGAAACTTAAATTGTCTTGTGATAACACAGATACCTGAAATATGCACTAGATAGCTGATCTACTCACATTTGAGAGAAGAAATGGAATTTTCTTAGATACTTAGTTTGCGTTTTAAATCCACTCCTTTAAAAAGAACAACCTGTCAGAAGAGCACGCTGAGATCCTGCTTGCAAACGTTTTGTGCTTCATGAGTGTTTGTTTTGCTTGCATGCTGTTTCACAGGTACTGTGTGCTTTGTTAGAACATACGTTCTGTGGATGTGGTGGGCCACCTCCCAAAAGCTTTATTTAAATGTTCTTTTGTTTAAGGACCTGAACGTAGAAGCGTAGAAATTGATGAGAAAAACAAAACCATCACCGCTTACCATGAATCTGGACATGCTATCATTGCCTATTATACCAAGGATGCAATGCCGATCAACAAGGCTACAATCATGACACGAGGAACAACACTTGGACATGTGAGTATTTCTGCTGGAACCGGTTTCCCAGGGAGGTTGTGGATGCCACCTCCCTGGAAGTGTTCAAGGCCAGATTGGATGGGGCCTTGAGCACCCTGGTCTAGTGGGGGGTGTCCCTGCTCATGGCAGGGGGGTTGGAACTAGATGATCTTTAGAGGCCCTCCCAACCTGGACCATTCTGTGAGTCTTCCTGACCACAGTTCTCTGCCTTACAGGTATCTTTGCTCCCTGAAAATGACAGATGGAGTGAAACTAGATCCCAGTTGCTTGCACAAATGGATGTTTGTATGGGAGGAAGAGTAGCAGAAGAGCTCATATTTGGCAGTGATCACATCACAACAGGTCAGCTGAGCATCGGTTAAAGGAATTTTTTATCTAAGCTTGTGGATTAGCACCTTTCATTTGATTTCGTTAATGTTACTTAGATCTTGATTTCAATAACGTTACTTAAATCTCTTTGCCATCAAGGTGCTTCCAGTGATTTTGACAACGCTACTAAAATAGCAAGACTGATGGTGACAAGATTTGGAATGAGTGAGAAGGTAGTGTCACTAATCTTCAATATTTATATGGTGCAAAGAAATGTTCTGTAACTAAATACCTGTTGGCTGTCAGTGACCACATGGGCTCAGCAGCTGTGGCAAATAACAAAGTAGAAGCCTTATTGGAAGTAGAGTCTAAGCCATGCTGTAGGGAACTCACTGAAAACCTGTGTGTTTGACAGCTTAAAAACCACCCAGCAGATTTTAATCTCAATATTGCCTTGAAAGCTACTAATGTCTGCAGCAGATGTTCATTATGAACACAGGCATTACTGGAACTGAGGATACTGTGGGGTTTTGGGGAGGAGGCAACACCACTGAGTTTTCTAGACTCTGAGAAAGTTTTAGTCTTCTTTATTACACATCAAGTATTGATACTCTGGGGATTTTGCTGTGTTTTTAAAATAGGAAAACATTTGATCAGGATCTGTACTGTGACCTGAGATACAACTCTGTGTAGACTACAGAGTTGATGCACAGTCACTTTGCTTTGCTTCTCTTGCAAGGACTTGAGTAAACATTGGGTTTGATGGGTTTGTTTGCATGCAGAAGCTCTTAGTGTGTTGTGTGTATTGCCGCAGCAGTGGCAAGATAGTTACTCTTCTTGTTGTTTAGCTTGGAGTGATGACCTACACTGATACCGGGAAAGTTAGCCCTGAAACTCAGTCAGCAATTGAACAGGAAGTGAGAACACTTCTGCGGGTAAGATTTTTTTCCTCCTCCACCTGATAAGCTTCTTTTGCTCTTACGTGTTTGTTCAGCTTGGTAATGTGTACTGGTAAGAATACAGAGGGGGAAGAAGGTATTCCCAAGTATTTAATGTAGCTGCAACTCTGAGTCTCTGCATATCAATTCTTCCTGGCCATTGTCATGCAAAAGTAATGAGAAACTGTTTGGTGCTGTTGGGCTGTACAAAGCAATTCTCAAACTCTTCAAGATTGAAATTTTTAAACCTTGCTGCTGTCTTTGTTCTGAAGTCTTAAAAAGTTCTCCTTCCACCTTTTTTAAACTAGGACTCGTACGAGCGAGCAAAGAACATCCTGAAGACTCACGCAAAAGAACACAAGAATTTAGCAGAAGCTTTACTGAAATACGAGACTTTGGATGCCAAAGAAATCCAAATTGTTCTGGAGGGAAAAAAGCTAGAAGTAAGATGATAACTTCTGGGATGCAGTAACTGATAATTTGAAGAATGTACATCTAGCAATGCAGTAGTCTTACGCAGCGTAGCCTTTTTTTCCCATCCTGATGTGTGTATGGCATTAGTGGCACTTTAATATTATTCTGTCTCTTGGGAGCTTCTGTTACTCATCTATTTGTTTCCTCATCAGAATAAAACACACAAAATAAAATACGTTCCTCATCCTCTGCTCCCTTTAATCTTCCCACAAGAAGTTATCCAGAAGGATAAATCTCAGGGTTGAACTCAATGTTTTGTTTTGGTCAGACGTTGTGAAGCTGAGAAGAAGACCCCGCAGCTGTACGGCTGTGTTTTGGTATAGCTTCCTGGGTCGTGCTGCTACGTGTGTGTTTGGAGTGATACCCCACACTGTGTGCTATGGAATATTCTGTGGGTAGTGACCGATCGATTCCGTGGTCTGAAGCTAGAGATCATTTCTACAGAAGATCTCTTTATACAGATAACAAAACACCTCTAAGAACGAAGCACCTACACAAAGTGCATCGCTTTGGAGGGAGTTGTGGGAGCTCCATGTTAGACAAAACCATTAGTGATTTTGTTGTCAGTGCTTTTGGGGTTCAAATACAATACACACAGCTATGGCTGGGAGAGAAAACGCTCAACCAGGCTAAGCGTGTCTAAGCATCTTCGGACCATGTGTTGGACAGAACTGTGACAGAGATAAGACATGTCTGTGACCTCTGCTGTGCTGCTGACAAGATGATTAGGATTTTTTGTAATTAGTGCAGTGGATGGATGAACAGTGCTTTGATGACTGTACTTTTACACTGCTGGAGATTGTACAGAACTAGTTCCCACTATCGTTGTGTATGGGCGTTTGATAATCCAACAGATAATTTCTTCAAAGAGGAGGCAGTACTGTTCTCTAAAGAGTAGTTCAGATAACCTTTGAAGCATGGGCCATTTCAGTTAACATTCCCAGTTCTGGTCTGCAGTAGAAATAGGGAAATAAAAGCTTTTCTTTCAATCCTTCCAGAAACCTCCGGAAATTCTAGTAAGAAAAGGTTTCTGAAAGCAAAAGCAGTTTCCAACCAACTAGAAGTGATCGCTAGCATTTCTATGCCGGTATTCTTCTGATCTCATGAAACTGGGTTGTTTTAGGATAACAAATCTTGATCATAATCTTTCTGCACAATTAATTGTGGACCCTTGGGGCTATAAACTCCTGTTGCAGAAAGGGCCTTTCTTGGCAGATGAATGTTGAAGGCTGCCATACTTGGATGTTCAAACAGTTGGGCTGGTGACAATTAATTGGTACCTACATTTAAAAATAGAAGTGACATAGTATTTTAGACTTTTCTGAGTGTAATGTTTGATGATAACCTAGTTCTTTAAGAGCACATGCAATTTCTTCCTTTCAAAACTAGGATGACTTCTCTAGACGCAGATTTTTGCCAGCTTCCTATAGTGACATCCCAGTGCAGTGTGAAAGAACGTTCAGATGTTATAAACTGATGTTCCAAATGTCTAGGCTGACTAGTTAGGAGTTGTACGTGTATTTTAGGAACAAAAGCAGAAATACACTGCACATTTGGCATCTGGTTTTGGAGTAATAAAGGTTAATTTTCATTACCCCTCTTGGTTTTCTTTTTATTCCTTGTGAGTTGCTAACGTCGTAAGGCCGAGTTCCCTGCTGTGTAAATGGAGGTCTATCAAACATTTGCACTTGGAACTAATTAGAGCAAAATTGCACTCTCCCTAATTAGATTTTTAGCAAATGTTCTTCCCTAGAAGTTCAGACTTTTTTGCAGTTGCTGCTTCAGCGTGGGACTTGAAGGGGAATGTCTCCAGTGACGTCATGTGGAGCTGCATTGGCAAACAAAAGGAGTCAGATCTTCACTGAAGTCACCAAGGTTGATGCTGAGTGATCTGTAACGTCCTCGAGGTCCAGCGTACTACTTGGCTGGTGCAAAACCCTGCACTACGCAAAGAGGTGAGCACAGTCTTCAGACGGTTAGAGATCAGCCAGCAGATGTAAAAGGTCTGTCTCTTTCTGGCTGTCTTGATGACAGAGGTATTAATGAAGACAGACCTAGATGGCTATGTGCATGTGGTATCTGTGGGGTTTCAAAGCAGCTCATCTTAGGCGTTGGTTTTAACTTGTTCTGGGTGCCAAAACTACTCCTCCCATAATGGTTACACAGAGGTAGGAGACCACTGTATTTGTCTGACAGGGCTGGCGGGGAGAGGGGCTGCAACAGAGGTGGTTTCAGTGAGAAGCTGCTGGAAGTTTCCCCTGTATCTGACAAAAGAAATGCCAACTTGCTCCAAGACAACCCTGCTGCTGGCCGAGGCTGCGCAGCACCTCTAGGATAGTGCGTTTACTGAAAGGGCCTGTGCAACGGCAGCTGGAGAGAGGAGTGAGAAAATGAGCGTGAAACAACTGTTGACACCAACAGTCATGGGAGAAGGTGCTGCAGGTCCAGGAGCAGAACTTTCCCCCTGCAGGCTGGGGTGAGACACGTTGTCCCACTGCAGCCCAAGGAGCAGCCAGGGGTTGTCCCCCACCAGGGCAGGAGGCTTCTGTGGGAAACCTGTGTGGGAGAAGGCTCCTCATACAGTCATCACAGGACTTGTGACTGTATGGGGAACCCGTGCCAGAGCTGTTTGTGAAGCGCAGTCTGTGGGAAGGAATTGCAGAACTTCGTGGACTCCTGGGGGAGGGATCCTGTGCTGGAGCAGGAGAGGAATGTGAGGAGTTCCTCCTGTGCAGAGAAAGGAGCAGCAGAAACTGTGTGAACTCCCACTCCCTGTCTCCCCATGGTGCGAAGGGGAGGAATTAGAGAGTGCAGGGAGTAAAGCCTGGGAAGAAGGGAGGGGTGGGGGAAAGGAAACCTTAAGACTGAGTTTTTATTTCTCATTACCCCTCACTGGGTTGGTAATACTTTTCCCAACTTGAGCCTATTTTTGCCTGTTGTGGTCACTGCTGAGTGAGCACCCTATCCATCTCTGTAGCCCTAAGCCTTTTGTTCTCTTTTCTGTCCTTTCTAGCTAGGAAGAGGAGCAGTATAACAGCTTTGCTGCATGCCGGGCGTCCAGCCAGGGTCAACCCACCACAAGCACAAAGGCAGCCTCCAAACGTCCCTCAGACAGGAACAGCTTCCCTTCCGTCGAGGTGCACAGCCTCACACAGTTGAACAGGGCAGAGCCTGGGGGCTTTGACTGACTTTCTCAACAGCCCTGAAGTGGTCACGGTTGCGGTGACATATCAAGAAAGAATTTTGACCTCGATTATTATTCTGAATTCTTGAGGCTGATGCACGTCAGAACTCTGGCATCCAGCTTGCTTCTGAGAAATGACAAGCTTCCAGGGAAAGGCGAGGCTGCGCTTCCTGGCTGCCTTCTCTCATCTGATAAAGCCAGCCAAAACACAGCAGTTTTCTACATGATCCCATGCACTGGATGTAAAAGCAGGGAAACCAAGCTCTCTTGACCCCCTCAGAAATCTCTCCTACAAGCAAACAGAACTGCTTTTGCCTCTACAACATGGACAAAGAACAGAGCAAGAGGGAAGGCTCCTGTTTCTTCTCTTCAGTATTCTATTTTGAAGCCTTCCTCTGCTGTTGGCCAGTATGAGAGCATCATCTGCTCCTCTGACAGCTGCATCGGTTCAGAAACGGCCCTACAATTGACGGAATGAAAAGCACTGGTACAGACATGGAACAATTTAATGGGGGAGATGAGGTGTAAGGCTGGAATGAGAGAACAGCGACACAAACAGGCAGGAAAACAGACGAGGGGGAGTTAGTCCTCCCTTCCTATGCTCAGCACCTGACACACCTGTAACACAGTCCATGAAGGTGATGCAGTAGTCCATGAAGGTGATGCACTAGTCCATCGTTGTAATAAATTGAACACATTCAGTAAACAAGTCACAAGAAATTTAACAACATTAAGGTGACCTATAAGTCCAGAAAAGTCAGGAGATACAAACCCATTCTGTGTGCTTTCTTCTTCTGCTGTTGTTCTTCCCTAGCTTTTCCAAAGCCTTGGCTTGTCCGTTGTATTTGTCTTTCTATCCTTCATTCCTTACCTATCCTGAAAGCACTCTATTTTCATCAACACCCAATAAATATATATTACATTTAGTCTAGTCGAACAGGCAGCATCTCCAAACCTAAGCTCTAGTTTTAGTTGCAGTACTGTAAGATGCTCTGCCGAAGTTTCTGAAAAAGGTTAAAAAGACTGGAAT